>JAZBGW010000037.1:0-35133 GCA_037464815.1 Mylabris variabilis
GAGAATGGACGGGGGTGGGAGATAGAAAGAGCGAGGCGAGAAAAACGAGGAGAGAGAGAGAGACAGAGACTATCTTACTCTATCACTTTGTATTGTTGCGTATATGTCGCTCTCTTTTGCTCCACTCCCGTGACGTCTCTCTTTCTCCTTCTCTCTACGTCATATCTTTCGTCTCGTTCATGTAACGAAATGTGTCTAATAAACGTGACGTGTCCTTGAAGTTTCACTTTTAAAAAAAATCAATAAATAATTACCCGTCCTTCTATTATTAAACCAATAACGTACGGTGCTAAAAAACCACACATATTCGCCGCTGCATTCGTTATACCATACATGGTACCAGCATATTTTGGACTTAATGCAATATGATTCATTTGATTGCCAGCATAAACAGCACCAGCAAATGCACCAGGTATTGCTAATAATAATTGTGCCCATATACGATCACAGCCAACATAAGCAACACCTAATAGACCCAATGATGGTATAATTGCGGCTATAATTTTATCAAAATAATAATCACAATAATAATAATAATAATGATTAAATTATAAATTGAATATACCAACAGAATTCCATAATTTATATGACATTGATAATGATAAATAACCATGACTTAATAACCAATCAGCAAACATACTGATAACAATACCCAACCACCAACTTGTTAAATATGGTATCGATGATAATATAGCGTTTGATTGGATATCAAAATGTAATATTTGACTCATATATGTTGGTAATTCGGTTAATTGTGTATAGAATGCCCATGATTGGCCACATTGTGTTATCAAAATCGCCCATAATGGAACGCATGTTAATAATTTCAACCATGGTATAGGACTCGAATGATCATCAGCGTCCTAAATCAAATCAATAAATCAACAACAATTGTAAATAACTAGATACAGGGTGTATAATGCTATTTCAATTGATAGTTGGCCATGTCTTTAGTTATGTCGTAGCTCGGTTCATACTTTACAAGATTTGACATTTATCAATGGAAAAACCAAAGCTTGCTTGATTTTTCTAATAGGTTTTGCATTTGATTTGAATTGATGCTTTTAAAAAATGCCAATTTTGGCCGCATTAGCGCTAGTTACTATCACACGAAAAGAAATAGCTAGTATTTCCATCTCTATTCTACTCATGTTAAACTATCATAAGTTATGATAGTAAAAAAGAGATGAAAATACTAGCTGTTTCTTTTCATGTGGTAGTAACTAGCGCTAACGCGGCCAAAATTGGCGTTTTCTCATTGTTATTAAAAATAATCTATTAGACACCACTGAGCTGAAAAATCAAGCAGGCTTTGAGAAAAACAAGTAACAAAGGCATGGCCATTGAATTCTATATATTAACTGGAATGGCTACAGTTGTAGCCATTCCATGTATTTATAGAATTTAATGGACATGGCCAACTACATGTTTTTATACCATTGTACACCCTGTATAATATTAGATTTACTTGTGGTCCAATACTGGCTAAAATGAAAGCTTTCTCTTGTGGACAAATTCTCGGATGTTGTGCTGGTGTATCATAAATGAAATATAACCAAAAACAGAACCATAAAATACCAAGAAAACCAAATAGATAGAAACATAATGGCCAACCTGGACTATTATTAAATTCTAATGTACATAACCAACCACTGATTGGTAATGATATAATTGTACCGAAATTAGCACCAGCATAAACATAAGCAGCAAATTTACTACGTTCTAATGGTGGTATCCATCTGGCTAACATTGCGTGCATTGATGGGAATGTAACACCCTAATTATTATAAATAATTGTATTAATCTAACAATAATAATAATAATAATAATACAACATACTTCACCCATTCCTTCCAAAATTCGAACGATAATAAATAAAGGAAAATTGATACGTGCCGCTATCGGACTTAACAACGTAAAAACAGCAGTCATCAAAACACCAATACCATAAATTAATTTACCACCGAATAATTCAGCTAAACGTCCACCGGGTATTTGTGTTAGAACATAACCGTAGAAGAACGATCCAAGAACAATACCTTGGGTAGCTTCATCCCATGCAAATTCACCATTTGACTATAAAATCGAAATTTAATAACAATTTAATAATTTTTTTAGAAAAACTTACAGCCGGTTGTGTTGAATTTGTTATATTCGGTACTGGACAATGTTCATAATTGCTACCGTTCTGTTGTGGTTGTGGTATCGCTGTACTATTAACCATTGCAACAATAGCAACAGATAAATTAACACGCATTGCGTATACATTTGCAAAACCTAAAAAGCCTAAAATACCGAGAATATGTCTTGCTTTCATACAATCTTTGGTGTCTTCAACTACAACAATTAATTGTTAATTTAATATATTGATATAGACGATTTTAATTACCTTGAGGTGCTATAATTCGTGTTAATTCATCCTCATCTTCTTCTTCTTCGCTATCCTCTCCATTGTTATTATCGTAAATTATATCACTTTCATACTCATTATCTCGTCCCGAATACATTACTTTAAACTAAATTACTTAATCAGGGTTTATTTAGACGTAATAAAAGAGACAACAAAGAGTAATGATTCATAAAATATTTTAAAATGATTAGCAATTAATAGATATAGATATACAAGAAAGACAATTGTTACTAATAATAAAAGAATTATCTAATAAAATACTGTGTTCGACTTTGGTTTTGATTCGTTAAAGATCACTTTTATAATTATTTATAAAAACAATAAAATATATATTAACAATTATTATCAACAATGAGGACTTTTATCAAAAGAAATCACAGATGTCAAAAACATGACATCATCCATAACCTCATTTTTTTCAATAGTTGACATTCGACTGCACCTATTTGTAGCTCTCATCATTACTAATTATGTAATATTGCAATATTTAATTGTAAATAAAATTTCATGTACGCCATAAAAAACACCTCTAGAATTCAATAAAACTTGCGTCTATCCGAAATTTTGACTAAAGACATCAAACAGCTGTCTTTACCTCTTAAACAGTTCGACTTTGATGTGGCATATGCAATCCAATATACACCAAATACTGTTCTAATTTATTATATTTATATTCAAAAATACGCAAAGTAATCATAATTGTAAAGTTTGTATAACAAGATAACTAATAATATTGATAACTTCTTTTATTTATTACTATTTGATAAAAATTGAGTAATACGATCCTCAATGGTGTATGTTTGGTTGTCTATATTTTACTAGTGTCACTAGCCTCAATAACTGTCCAAGGTTAGTAGAACTACAAGGACTGCTCGATGCCTGTGATGTTAATAAGTTAATATTTGTCGTTCAAACGCTACACAGAGACTTCAAATAATTATTAGAACAACAAGACAGGCAATATTAAAAACTGCTGTCGTACAATTTTAAAAACTTTGTATTATTCTATAAACTTATTTTGTGTAATCCTGAAATATACCGGGTGGTCCACCTAGGAGCTTGGCGAACTTTTTAGCAAGATTAGAAATTTACTACTCATTTGAAAGTTTTTTTTTAAAGTAACTGCACACTTAAAATGACTAAAAGACCCTCCCAAGATTTCGATTTTTTTTCGTTTTACTCCATCGCATTCTAGAAAAAATCAAACATTTCAATTTTTTGCAACTAATGTGCCTTGCTATAAGAACTATAAAGTAACACGTGGATCACCCGGTATATGCAATGTGGTCACGCGCAACAGTGTTGAATTCTCGGAATACTTGTTCAAAGTGACAACATCCAATGACGTCGAAGTGAGTTTTACTCTGACCTTGAGACAAAAACTTGCATGATCTAGCTGTTGAAATTTAAGCTATTTGTAGCTCTCTTTAAAACAAATATTTCCAATATTATCGGGTTCTATTATTTTATTGATTGAATCGAATAAATAAATAAATAATAACATAACGATTTAAATCGTTAATAACTGACACAAACAAACAAAAAATCACAAATATTGAAAATTAAACCTAGAAAAAAGTCATTGATATTACTTACATTCAATAGCCTAATTGTAGCCCTATTTTAATTAATTAATACAAATAATGATTAACCAAAGAAACTAACTATATTATTAAAACCATTAGTTAATGATGAGAATATTCCCGGTTCTTTTGTTTGTTGATATTGATATTGGGGTGGTGGTGGTGAATATTGTGGTCGATAATAAGAGGGTTGTGATTGTTGTTGATGACGATGATAGAAATTACCATCTTTACGCTAAAATCGAATAAGAATTTTATATCAAATCAATACAATTCATTTTATCCAACACCGTTATATTAGAAGACTATAACTGCACCAATTTTAAATCAATAAAGCACCTTATAATACACTTGTGTGTTATAGAAATTACGCATTCCTATTGGTTAATACAGGGTATGATGTGAGTATTATAGTGTGCCATGCTAACGAGCATGATTTTCTATAATCACCGTATAGGAATAAAATAGTTGATTTCCATAGCCTTCTTTGGTCTAATTTTTTTATTTGTCAAATAAATTTATTTGCAATTGTTTGGTGTTGGATAAAATTTCGTGTAGAATTCTTGCGTTAAGGAGCAAAATTAGTCTTTTCTCTCGAGTTTTATTTGCCCCATAACACACTTGTTGCATAAATAATTATAAATCTTACATAAGATAGATTTTTATATATATATATATATACAGAGAAGTTTTTATATACAATACATACACCTCTTCCTGTATTATTTCTATATATATACAAAAAATTATTTTTCTGTTAAATTAAGAATCTTGTTAATCTTGAGGAAACACAATACTCTCATTATATGTGATTGTAGTGCTTGTTGTTTGTGATAACATTGCAATTGGTGGTGATGTTATCGGTTTTTGATAGAAATCACCTAGCTAAAAATCCAACATTTAATATACCCATCACCAATTTTTATTATATACAATACCACAATAACTATTAATTTCGTCGATTAAATTTTCACGGTTATACCGACAACATGTTGTTTAGGAAAAATTACGACAAAAAACACCGATAATACGATTTAAAAGCTTGACAACGAAGCTCGGGAAATTTTAAATCGTATTATCGGTGTTTTTTGGGGTGATTTTTCCTTAACAACATGTTGTCGGGATAAGCTTGCAAATTTAATCGAATATAAACGAATAGTTCGAATGGTATTCGGAGGATTAATGGATGAAACCAATCACATTAAATAGCAACTTGGTGTTTAATCATATGAAATACCACAAGAATTATTGATTTAAGGTCACCCCGACAACATATTGTTTAGCAATAATCCTGACAAAAAAACATCGAAAATATGATTTAAAGTATTAGAGGTGTTTTTTGGAGTGATTTTTTCTAAACAACATGAGCGGTCTCCTTGCAAACTTAATCGAATTTAGACGAATAGTTCGAATGGTATTCGGAGGATTAATGCATGAAATCAATCTTATTAACAGTGATTGGTTGAAATTCAAAAATTCCGGACCTTATGATTGGTTGGATGCATTAATCAATGTATAACGACTGTCATTGGTCAAAATTCAAATTTTCAAGGCTTATGATTGGTTGAATACATTAATCATTATTATTATTAATTATAATTGAAAATAATTATACCTTTGCGTAATTTAATGTAATATTCAATAATGTTGGATGTTCTTCAACAACAACAAAATCAATTTCTTTCGGTATAAAACCATCAGCATAGACTTCTAATTTATAATAACCGGGTAATAGAATACGCCAAAATTCACCGTATTTGGTTGTATGGAAACCAACGTCACGTTGTTTAATCTTCAACGATACCTTCTCAATTGGTTGACCATTAGTATCATAAATGAAACCATGGATACCACGGTGTACTTCACCTAAATACTTAATCAATGCTTGTCTATTATCCAACCAATATTGTTGTAATTCATTCGATGGTGGATATTTACAACATGAAATCTCTAATGTTACTTCCATACAACCGTACCAAACATAATTGAAATCTTGCATACCACCAGTCAATGGATACCATTCAGCACCATTTGTTATACCCTAGAAATTTAATTAAAAATTAATCGAATTCAATGTGGGGGAGGATCTTTCAGCTATCTATAGAGAATAAAATAATTGTTATAAAACTTGAAGGACAACATCTAAGTTATCTATTTTGAAGTGAAAAACGCCCTTATATTATGATATTTGGAAATAGAAAAAATATCAAAATCAAGTAGATATAGATGGATCAACACAAGTTTTCCCTAGTAGTATCCAAATAAGATTTTCGGAGTAGTTCGTTTTACTGCTCGTCTATTTGATTTTTCAAAAAAAAATTACCAGTGAAGTATGAGAGAAAATACAACCTATTGAATTTCTACTGTAGGCAAGATTTACTGCGCATCCATAGTTTTAGGCAAACTCATTTTGATCCATCTATAAAAAAAAAACTAGGATCCGGCCGACTCTAGACTATCAATTTTAAAATGAAAAGCGGCCTTCTATGATATTTAGAAATCTGAAAAATTAAGGCCCACTTTTATAAATTACACAGTATTTGATTTTTTTTAAAAAAAGAAACTCAAAGTCAAGTAGATATAGATGGATCACTACAAGTTTTCCCTAATAGCATCCAAATAAAATTTTCGGAGTAATTCGTTTTACTGCTCATGTCTATTGCATTTTTCAAAAAAAATATTACCAGTGGAGAGGGGGGGGGGAATACACGCTGATGCATTTCTACTGTAGGCAATATCTACTGCACATCCATGCTTTTGGCAAACTTAATTTGATCTATCTATATATAAAAAAAAACACTAATGCCCGACTGAGCCTAAACTAACTATTTTAAGATGAAAAAGACCCTTCTATTATATTTGGAAATAGGGAAAATTGAGTTAACTTTTATAAATTACGCAATATTTAACTTTAAAAAGAAATATGTCAAAATCAAGTAAATATAGATGGATCAACGAAAGTTCGTTTTACCGATCGTGTCTATTCGATTTTTTTTTTTAAAGTACTACCAGTGGAGTAAGAAAGAGAAAATACATTCTGTAGGCAAGATATAATGGGAAAACTTAATTTGATCGATCTATAAAAAATATATTTTAAAGTGAAAAACGCTCTTTTACGATACTCGGAAACAATAACAATTGACGTCAACTTTTATAAATTATGCAGTATTTGAATTTTAAAAAAATCAAAATTAAGTAAAAATAGATGGATCAACGAAAGTTTTCCCAAGTAGCATCAAAATAAACTTTTCGGAGTAGTGTCTATTCAATTCTTCTAACACCTGCTGTACGCAAGATCTACTGCGCATCCATGGTTTTGGGCAAACTTAATTTGATCCATCTATAAAAACATAATGTCCGACCGAAACAAGATTTACAGCCGAAACCGAAACTTTCGCCTCGGTCAGAGGTGATTAATATTAAAGTATGTAAAAAAACACATAACGTCAATTCGACACAATGATGCCAGCTGGCGATCACGAGACACGAATTCACCCGAACAAAACGAGACAAGTCACGAACACTGAGTTTCGGTGCGGCCGAAGTTTCGGCTGATTTTTGACCGAAACCGAAACTATTGCCCAAAACTAGATTTTTTGGCCGAAACCGAAATTTCAATCAATCACTATCAAATTTTTCGTGAAACTCATTTAATTTTCAAAATTAGATTTTAAGCGAGCTTCACGACCATTTATCTTCAATCAGATTTTTTTAAAATTATATGCAATTCGTCAATTTTGGATTTTTTTTTAAATTTTCTTCATTTATCGGAAAACTAACAAGCCTATCGAGAAAATTTTTGAAGATTTGGAAAGCTATTTCAATTTTTTGCCCAAATCATTTGATAATTATTAAAAATCAATAATACGGGCTAAGTTTTAGACCGTTATGAAGGGCAATCTATGAAACAAACAGGTTCCAAAAGTTTTCACTGCTATTCAGAATTTTATCATATTTTTCCAAAATAAAAAGCTTTAAAACATGCACCTTGAAATACTCTATCTAACACACATTTACTTTTATCGATATCTTAAAAAACAAGCAAGATATCAATGTTTGAAAATTGTCAATTTTCGCACGCCGAATCGACATATTTGTATTGCGGCCCCTCAAATATCGACCCTCAAAAAACACAAAAATGTACCTCCTAACACAGTATGAAGTCCACCGAACTAGGTGTTCCCCTGCAAGCTTTTATAACAATTACTTTTAGCTAGCTGAAAGACCCTGTATAATGTAAGAATTGTACCCGTTTGAAACCCTGTTGTGAGGATCGACAGGCCACACCACGACTCATTTTTGCATGATTTGTCGAATATGTCAACGATAAATGTTTGAAAACGTCATCATCGGGTGTTAGAGATGGCGATGACGTATAACTCTGAAACACTAAAATCTCAACAATTAGAAAACAATAAAGAACAATTGTGGTTTAGTGTTAAATCAGAACGACTTACGCGAACATAAAGCCGACGATCTACACAATCCTTGTTAGCATAAAATCAAACAAGAGAAAACCCTAAAGCCTACTTTACATTATCCGATTTTGTGTTCCGAGCATTCGATTTCTGATCCGAGTTACCGGATCCAAGAAAACTTTCGAGTTTTCATCTGATTTTTTTCTTCAGGATAGAACGGTCTCTAATTTCATCCGAGTTTCCTTTCGATTTTTAAATGTTAGCGCCTGTGCACACATGTAACGATGAAAATATCTCGGATCCGAGGTGAATTCGGATATAAAATCGGATAGAAAAATCGAATACAAACATCGGATAATGCAAAGGGGCTTTAATCCACTACCCTTATGTTTTTAAATTATTACTATAAGTGATAGACTTACGTGAATTGGGGGTGTTATCGAAGGGATAGCTTGCAACTAACGCCCCACCATGTAGACTACCGGACAATACAAATTGTATTTTAGATATCCATTCTTTTACAGCTTCCGTTTCTGGTTGGGTGCGTTTATTATTTTGTTTGAAATAATCGGGGAAGTTGCGATTTAAATCGAAACCTCGGGCATTATAACGGCCCTGTCCACCATCACATTGGCCCTCTTTGGACACCTCGAAACCGTCCGGATTCATCGATGGCATTATATGGATGCGTGTATTATCCAATAACCAACGCACATACGGATCTGTATTATAACTCGTTACGAAATACTGCCCCCCAAAAGAATAAAACGAATAAAATTAATTAAGGGTATTGTTTAGTGTCGAGTTTCGATTCGCGCACACAATACTTTTTCAGGGGAAAACAAGTCTATAGCTTCTTTGTGAAGTGTTAATTGATTAAATTAATTGTCAATCGGCGCGGGGGCGGGCAATTATTCTTATACCGGAGCGGTGTCGCATAACTTGAGAACGGCTTAAGATACGATGATGGGGTAAACTGCATATGATTCCAAATTTTGAATTACATGAGAGGGCGTAACTTTTTTTTTGGAAAATTGTCGTGTTTTTATAAAATTGAAAACCTTAAAATAACATGGCAACATGGCAATTTTTCAAAAAAAGAATCTCGTCCCCCCATGTAATTTGACATTTGGAATCGAATACAGTTCAACCCATCATTTTATTTTAAACCGTTCTCAAGTTATCTGACCCTGCTCCGACATGTGAATAACTGCCCGCCCCCGCACCAAATTATAAAAACACGTAAAAGGCATCATTACAAAGAAACTGTAGCCTTGGTTTCCCTTGGAAAAATATTTTAGTTGACTATATGCGCGAATTGAAACTCTACACTACACAATACCCTTAAGGGTGGTAAAATTGAGATTTACATGGATTAAGTGCAGCAATAATTCACGGCTAACAGCCTCATTTCCGTGCATATTTCCGATATATTTAACATCCGGCTTGCCGATCATGTGCTCGTAGGGGGATGACGACACCACCATCACCCATAAATCACGGCCTTGCACCGATTTACCAATCGAATACAATGCTGTCAATGTTGGAAATTTTGCCGTTGTTAAACGTAAAAATTTCGTCATATCTTCATAATTATGATAAACGTAATTAATACCATAAGGTTCTTCATCATTAACGGAAATGTATTGTTCGAAATTTGTATTTGGGAAATTTCGTTGTTCGATCGTTGAATTCGTTGTTGTTTCGGTACATGTCACCCAATAGATTACAGTGATAAACAACCATATTATCGAATTCATCTGGATGTTGTTGAATCTGACCTGATTACAATGATAACACACCTGGGTCAAGGTTGTTTATATCAGCTGATTTAATCAAAGTTAATTGGAAAACAATCAAATCCGCATAATCTGACCTACTAATTGGAAATTTTATATTTTTTAAATTCAACAATTACAAGGTCTTGTTGTTGTTTTTTTATTGTTGTCGACAAGAGGAAATGTAAACAAATAAAGTAAAATCGTACGAGATTCCCGTTATTCAACACAATTCGAATGACACACAAAATTTCCAATAAATACACGACTGTACATCGAATAAACCGATTAAAATCGATTTTAATCAATTGATTTTTATTAATTATACAGCAAAAAAACGACTTACCTCTAGTTGAAATAATTGTCGACTTACTTGAATGATAACAACAACAACATAAAGTCCGTTGGGGGAAAAACAGTTGAATAAATGTTGTTGTTGTATAGAGAGATGGATGATGGGATGGACTGGATTTACAATTTAAACCTGTCGTCGAGTATCATCGAAACACAGAGGTGGAGAAGGCGGTGAAGGAGGAAATAAATGTGGAGAGAAAGCGGGAGTGGAGAGAAACCGTGAAGCCCAGTTTTTTTTCAAATATCCCTACTTTATTACAAAAAAAAATTATAGAAAAAGCAACAATAATAATTACGGTAATGGTAATTCTCTAGCACATTGAAAAGCTGCAATTAATGCTGTTAATTGTATATTCTCATTACAGCCACTTATTAAATGATATTCAATTTCGGCTAATTTATCGTAGAGTTTTATTAAAATCTCTTGTGGGAATTCAACTGAAATTTCATCAAATTCTCTAATTAGATTTATAATAAATCGTATTAAATGAAGACTTACTTCGGTGGACGTATTTATGGATTTCTGTTAAAATATCATTAATTGCTAAACCTTTCATTGTTTTCAATTCTTGAATATCTACAAAATCAATTCAATTATTATACAGGGCCTTTCACGTAAATACGGTCAATAGTAATACATTCGCTATAACTCTACAGGATGTCCCGTAAGTCGTGCATTTGCTCTTAAGGGGCAAATAGGAAATGAAATTCTAAGACGAAAAGTCATTATTTCATCCACCGCACAGGTAATTAGTGATTAATTAAATTAAGTAGCCAATCAGGCGTTCGCTTAGTTTGAACGCACAAGGCCTTTCACGTAAATACGGTTAATATAGCAATACATTTGCTATAACTCTACAGGATGTCCCATAAGTCGTGCATTTGCTCCTCAAGGGTAAATAGGCGATCAAATTCTGAGACGAAAAGTCATTATTTCATCCACCGCACAGGTAATTAGTAATTAATTAAATAGATTAGCCAATCAGGTGCTCGCTTAGTTTGAACGCCAGCTTGCTAACCGGTCCGCTTCCCACGGCTCAGCGTCAAAACTCATTCCTTCTCTCTTTTTATCACTGTATCGAGCTCTTGATTGGCTACTTGATTTAATTAATAACTAATTACCTGTGCGCCAGAGCACAAAATGATACAGGACTTAGAATTCCATCCCGTATCTGTTCTTTAGAAGGAAATGCGCGACTTACGGGACATCCTGGATAATTAATTTCCCTTTGCCGAAGAAAAACAACAATCTGTGAATATTGAACAGCTTTACATTATCCGAGATGACATTCGATTCTTTTGTTCCGAGCAAAAACGACAAATTTGCGTCTTTACACCATCCAATTTCGATCGGAGAATCCTTTCCGAGTTTTTATCCATTTTTTTCAGAGCAGCATGGCGGTAGCGTTTTTTTTGGTGTCTTTTAGTATCGACATGGCTATGATAAATGATAACAACGAGCTTTAAATGTTAACGGCTGCGTACACACGCAACTATCTCGGATAATGTAAAGATAAAGTCCGTTTTACATTATCCGAGTTTATGTTGGAGTTTTTGTTCCGAGCCAATAAAACGACAAATTTGTGTCTTTACATCATTCCATTTCTTATCCGAGAATCCTTTCCGAGTTTTTATCCGATTTTTTCAGAGCAGTATGGCGATGGCAGTTTTTTTTTTGAGTCTTTTAGTATCGATTTGGCTATGATAAATGATAACAACGATTTTTAAATGTTAACGCTTGCGTACACACGCAACTGTCTCGGATAATTTTAAGATAAAGTCCACTGTAGATTATCCGAGTTTATATTCGATTTTTTGTTCCGAGCCAATAAAACGACAAATTTGCGTCTTTGCACCATCCGATTTCTGATCCGAGAATACTTTCCGAATTTTCATCCAATTTTTTCAGAGCAGCATGGGGGCGATGTTTTTTTTTGTGTCTTTCAGTATCGACTTGGCTATGATAAATGATAACAACGATTTTTAAATGTTAACCCCTGCGTACACACGCAACTGTCTCGGATAATTTTAAGATAAAGTCCACTTTAGATTATCCGAGTTTATATTCGATTTTTTGTTCCGAGCTAATAAAACGACAAATTTGTGTCTTTACATCATTCGATTTCTTAACCGAGTTGCTACATCCGAGATTTGTTCCGAGGTTTGCATCCGATTTTTTCAGAATAGAACGGTCTCTAATTTCATCAGACTTTTCGTTTAATTTACCAAAAAGTGTCATGCGCAGTATGTTGTTTTAAGAATCTGAGACTATACGCAAGTTAAAAGCATGCCGGTGGCGTGTTTTTTTCTGTCTCTCAGTATCAACTTGTCTATGGTAACAATGTTTTTTAAATGTTAGCGCCTGCGTACACATGCAACTGGCTCAGATGAAAATATCTCGGATCCGAGATGAATTCGAATATAAAATCGGATATAGAACTCGGACAATGTAAAGGGGTTTTAAGAATATCTAGGATCTGAGATGACGTCCGATATAAAATCGGATAGAAAAATCAATATAGGCTCTCCAAGAATTCTACCGGTGGTAAATTTAAGAAGCAATAAAATATGTAATAAAATTCGAAGGACTACAAAATTTTGTCAATTCGATACACCCAACACCCGTTTGTATGTTATTCAATTCTTTCTCTGTCTCGTTTACTTTTTTCAACTTGCATTATTCTTCGGAAATTGACTTAAAATTTTATTACGTCTTTTCTTGCTTTCTAAATTTATTACCAGCAAACAATGGAACACCCTGACCTAGATTTTTAAAGCATTTCAATGGCCCTGTCCAATGTTCACAGAATTTTTGTTTTTTTCAAAAGAAACTTAATTTTTGAACAAAAATTGTCGTCAATTTCTCCTATTTCCAAAAATTGTAGAAGGTCACTTTCACCTCCATTGGGTAGCCTAGGTGTTCCCCTTCAAGTTTTTGTAAAAATTATTTGATTCTGTTAGTGAATGAAAAAGTTATAGCGAATTTACTACGATTAGCCATATTTACATGAAATACTCTGTATTAATTAAACAAAAATATTATAATGGAATTTGTTTATAACGAGATTGGATTTAACGGTATATAGTAGACGATTAAAAGAGTGAAATCTTGATTTAATCACTGAATTCTTAAAAATGTCAAGTTTTTTTTTAATTGTTTTATAAGAAACTACCTCAAGCATGGGAAATTCCAAAATAAAGCGAATTATATTAAATTTGCCGAGACGGAAATTAATAAACACAAATGAAGAAAAATTCCTTTTTGTTGTTTCTCTTTCCTACATATTTTTTTCGGTTAATCTTTTAAGTAGCCAAATTTTAAGTCTTTAAGACAATCAAGAGGATTTTGAACCAGAAAAATAACACAAAGAGTGGAAAAATGTTCTGATACATTTTTTATACTGATCTGGCGATTATAACCGGAAACATTAAACATATACTGGCATGGAAATTGAATTAAAAACAATAAATATATTCTTTTGTTATTTCTCAAATAAGTTACCAGGGTAACCGTTAAATTTTAAGAAACTGATCTAATTTACAAGGATATGAAGTGATTTTGCTAAAAAGTTAACTATCATAAGAATAATTTATGTGCTACCGTGTAGCATTGTATAGAGACGTTTGAGGACCATAAAGTATTACCTTATAGTACTGTTCCTCAATTGAGGACCAACCATGAGATTTATTTCATTAAAATCTTGACGCGATCATGTTTAAACTACTAGTTTTTGGTTAAATTGTCACAATCGCTAAAATATCAGTTAGCTAGTATACTAGTCAACATTGATTGAAACGTTCCGCTTACTTCCTACTAGTATAAGCCGGTGACGACATCACTTTCTGTAAGGTTTGAACTTCCGAGCTTTGATAATGACTAAAGCGAGATTCTCACGTTTCATGCTAAATGATTCATTTGCCGAAATGATTATGCTTTGAAACTTGTAAACTATCGCTTCAGTCAGAATGATAGTCATTTATGAATTGAACGAAAAGTGAAACGAATCTCTACCTTTGTTCATTTTCCTTTCATTACTGATAAATACTAATGTGCAAACATTATGAACGAATTTATGTTCATTTTCATTTTCATCCGACTTGCCTCATGTAGAATGAATCCTTTAAAATGAAACGGGAGAACCCCGCTGATTGTATTTTGTTTATCCATTGCCAATGAGAACGGCTAAATTGAATAGAATACTTTCTTTTTATTAGTTAGTCCGATGTATAATTTTGCAAAAATAGGTTACTTTGGATTTTCCGAGAAGCGGAAAAGAAATTGAAAATCTAGACAGCTGTAATTGTATGATCAACTTTCCTCTATCTATTTATATAAATTTAATTTCATTTTATAAAGAGATATTTGTGTTTCGCCAAAACAACTCTTTCAGAATAAGAACGTGGTTTTTCTGGATTTTCGAAAAATCCAACTGATTTTTCAAAAAACCAATGACTCACATAGATATAGGAATGCATTTAAAATTGAATAAGACATTTACTACTTTGTTATCTGTTTCCGTTTTTGAGATATTTGTGTTCTACTTCAATATAATTAGAGATTCGAGGGTAGCATTTAACAAGTTTCAGTTATTTCTTCGTTTACTATACGCACAAATTTTTCCGTATTCGTTATAAACAAAATGCCAAAATAATTCTTATCAGTCTATAATAATAAAAAATTACTTTTATATGTAGTTTGGAAGTTATCATTCAATAACCATTTTAATATATTTTCAATATCTTGTTTCAATGGATGTCCAACACATGTATAAACATTATTTTCATCAATAAATTTATATGCCAACCATGTACTTTGTAAAACATTTAAAACTTTTCTCATATCACCTTTAGCTAATGTTAATAATGCTTGTTTACCATCCTCTGTTATATTCTCATTACCAATTTTCTCTTCATCAATAACATAATTTAAACGTGGTAATATCTGTTCGGGTGTTAATGGACCGAAACGGAAACGTGTACAACGTGATTGTAATGCTGGTATGATTTTATTTAAATAATTACAGATTATACAGAAACGTACATTTTCTGTATACTTTTCAATAACTGAAACACACACACACGAAAAAGAAGCAAATTATTAAATAATAAAAAAAACTGATGTGCTTACTGATATACAGGGTTATTCACGTACGACGAAAAGTTCTTATGGTAACTCCCATTATTTGTCGAGTGATTCGAAATATATTTCAAGGATTTATAGATGATTTTAGCAAAACTAGAATCTAGTAGCTCATTTAGAAGTTGATCAGAAAACGCTCGTTTCTAACGATGTCGCTAATTCCCAAAACCAACTAAGCACATAAAACAACTCAGAATGACTCAGAGACCTGCCCAAAATTGGAAGGGTCTCCGAGTCATTCTTAGTCGTTTTGTGTGTTTAACTCGTTTTTAGAAATCGCGATCCTGTCCAACGCGAGCGTTTTTTGGCCTACTTTCGAATTTACTACGAGCTTCTAATTTTGCTGAATCAATCCCCAAGAAGCCCTCTAAAGATCCTTAATTTTTTTTTAATGGCTCGTCAAATAATGGGGGTGGTTATAAGAACTTTTCGGCGTACGTCAATAATCTTTCTTTGGCGTGATTAAAAAGTTATTTGTATAACAAGTCCAGAAAGTAAGCTTTTGCGGATACGACTACGATTGTAGGATTTGGCTAACACCTAGCCACAAAGGCACTTTCTGGTCGTATGGATACACAAGATTTTTGGTGTCGTAAATTTTTGTATAAATAAAAATGTGCTTGTGTAAAAATTGAAGAAAAACTCAAAGAGTAGCGAAATGGTGAGTTTTACATTTCTAAAACTAAAAATGTGGATCAATTAAAAAGCCCGCTTTCTCTTCGTTTCTATAGCAACCGTTTGTTTTCAGCTTTAAATTGGTGTGTTTACATTGTGCGCGCAACTTCTATTGCTTGTTAAAATTTCACTCACTTTTTTTCACAAAACACACTAACAAAATTGAGTGGCTCAGAGGAAAAGTAGTGCAAGTCAAAAATTAGTTTTTTAGAAAATATAATCTTACTTCTCATGTATTACAATGTATTTCTTTAATAAGTTTTTTTTTACAGAAAGGGTGCTGGTAGTGTGCTAATACAGAATTTCACTCCTGCTATTTCTCCTCCTTATAAAAAGCATACTTGTAATAGCATTTATGCCCTTAACTCATTTTTATAAAAACTTTCACTAGTACTACTTTTCGTTTGAGCTACTAATAGTATATTATATGACAAGGGACTAAAGTGCGGTATTTCGTCCCTCGAATAGTCTATAGCACTCTTGATACGAAAGGACGCACTTTGGTCTCGAGTTATATACGATATTTTTTGCACATTCTGAAATATTTGGGAACGAAATTCAAAAAATTTGAGATTGACAAGTACGTTTATTATTTTGACAAGTATTTGCATCAATAAAATGGTAAAATAATAGCAATTAATAATATAAAAAAAATATTTGAAATTTTTTTGACATTTGTTGCTATAGATACATATAATTGTTTATTTTTCATTATGTCCCTAGGGATTAAAAGTGATACTTTAGTCCCTGTAATATGAGGGACTAAAATACTCAATTTAGTCCCGGAAGTGCAAAAATTATAATTTCAATAAGCCCACCTTTTTCTTGTTTCCATAGCAACCATTTATTAGTGTCGCTATATTGCGCGCGCAACACTCATTGCAAACGCGCCAAAAGAAGTATGATTTAAAAAAAAAACGATGAAACGATTCGAGGACTATTGAAATAAAATCAAATTTAATTCAATAATTATTTATTGTAAACAACAAAGGGTTGAATTTTGTGTATTTGAATTGGAATTCGTTTTAAATCGCCGTTGTCTTTGTTGTTGTTGTTGTTGTTCATTTGGACGAATTAATTCAACTTTTACTATCGTCTCTTGATTCTCTTTTTCAACACGTGTTAGTGGTATTTTAAAGTATTTTGCTATTAAATCCATCAAACTACTATTAATCTAGAAATTTAATTTATTTTATGATTAAATTAAATTAAATATTTTGAATTAATTTACAGATTCTCCAGTTTTTGCTGAAACTAGATAATTGCGAAATTTGTAATCTTTTATAAAATTCTGTGTTTTATCTAAACGGACAGCACGTTGATGTTCTAGATCACCTATAGTATCAAAATAAATGAATCAAATTTGTAATTAATTAAATTAATTATAAATTAATTAACTTACATTTATTACCAATAATAGCATTAATTGGCGGATTCTTTATTAATTTATTGATTGTCTCTATCCATGTTGATAAACAATCAAAACTAACACTATTTGTTATATCATAAATTAAAATTATCATCTAAAATTTAATTTCTATTACTAATTAATTTAAATTTAATCAAAATTTATCATACATTTGTTTTATAAAAATAATTTTTTAACATATGCCCATGTAATTCCATACCACCTATATCTGTGATACGTATTGTTATTTCTTGTTTATAACCAGGTAAAAATAGACGACGTATATAAAAATCAGCACCAATTGTTTGTGTATATTGTCTTGTGAATTCATCATAACAGAAACGACGAATTATACTTGTCTTAAATATATTAGAAATTTTAGTGAAAATCAAAGAAAAATTGAAGGAAAAAAAGTGGTTGAAAATTTCGACAAGGTTCTCAAATCTACTGGAATCAAGCAACGTTATCGCTAGTTTGTACACAAAATGTTTTGTTTTTACATTTAATAAATAAGTTAAGATTGGTGGAGTTTAATGCCATGCAAATCTGAGATGTTGCACTTCCTTTCTTATCAATTCTCAGAACATTAGCACTTAACCAAGGACCATCTAACAATAATTGCAATTTTAGTCAATTTTAGATAAAAGATTGTTTTTCTTTTTGTTTACTTTAATCGGAGATAATAGGTAACTTTTTAAACAATCCTAAAAAAAGTATATCTGACAATTAAAACGTTTATACTGGATATCCCAATACAAATGAAAACGTTCAACATGAGAAGTATGAGGGTAGTTATGTATCAAATCAAACTAATACTATGTTATGTACTAACGGTTGAAAATTCAGAAAAATCCACCCTTTTTAAATTGAAACAAAAAAAAAGAAATAATTTGTCGAAATTTTCATCCTGATCGGCGTAGACTTGCTTGGGAAATGTTCACCCTTTAAATATATTCATGCATATTCTTTCAGAAAAATTCAAAAAATGGTATCTCCTACTTTTTTATTCTCCTTCAACTGCCATTAGTTTCGTCAAAAACCAACGTTTTCATTTCATAACAATTTTGTCAATTTCAACCCCTATAACTCCCGCCCCAATTAACATTTTACTGTGCAACAAAGACCGCTCTTTATCATTTTTTATCCTAAAAATAATGCTGTTTGTCCCACTTGATTATTCCAACTGCAAGTATAAAAAGGACCCCCTTAGACACCAAATTTTGAGCGATGATCTTACCCCCTAGATATGTTTTTCCGCCGACAACAAAAAACAAGCATCCCTTAGATCTTAACACAGAACAACATATTCAAATTTGACTAAAATCTGAGGCGACACCTGGGAATGTTTCATTGTAAGATAAAAATAGAACAACAGTTGAAGAGGCGTATAACTAGTGCATTTCAATTTTTACACAATCGGTATCCGACAAGAATGTTTCTTATTTTCAATTTTCTTTCAGAATATAGTGGCCGAAAACAAAAAAAAATTACGAGGATCCTTGGGTCATTTTAAGTCATTTTACGTGTATAGATGAATTGTGAAAATTTCGACAATGCCAGAAAAAAAGTCGCTTTTTGACCAACTTGCAAATGAGCTACGTAGTCCTATTTTTGCTAAAATGTTCTCTGTGGACCACCCTACAAGTATTATTCGAATCATATGCCAACTAATAGGAGTTTCATACGAATTAGATATACAAAGATGAAAATCTAAATGTACACGATTCGTGTGAAACTCTTATTATTCGACGAGCAATTCAAAAAATATTACAAAGATTTATAGGAGGGTGGCTAGGGATCATTTCAACAAAATTTGAATCTCTTAGCTCATTTTGAAGAGGGACAAAAATCGCTCGTTTCTGACGATGCCACAATTTCCAAAAACGAACTAAACACACAAAATGATCTAGAATGATCATCCTAACATTGATTTTTTTGTATTTCTCCAATTTTTTCCCGGGGCGGAAGAAACTGTTTTGCATTTTTTCTAGAATGCAATGGAGAAAGACGAAAAAATTACTGTTGGGAAGGTCTCCGAGTCATTCGTAGTTCGTTTTTCAAAATTGTGACCTTACCCAAAACGAGCGTTTTTTTGACCAACTTCCAAATGAGCTACAAGGTTCTAATTTGGGTAAGATAGTCTCTAAACACCCTCCTATAAGTCCTTGAAATATTTTTCCAATCGTTCGCCAACTAATAGAAGTTTCACACGAATCGTGTACATTTAAATTGTCATCTCTGTATTTAAAAAACAACCCGGTATATTGTCATATTTTTAATGTGTAAAGAAATTTAAACTTACTTTCCCAACATTAATATCACCAACAAAGACAATCCCTAATTGTTTCCCAACTGTACTATTATCATCATCATCATCAGAATCCGACATCTTCATACACACAAATTTCTTTCAATATTAATTCAAATCATCTCTTCAATCTCTAAGATCTACAATATGATATGTGGAAAGCATAATTAACATAACAATAAGTAAATCTTTACAATATATTTTAAAATTCATATCAATACCGGGTGAGTCACCTAAAACGAAAAGTTTCTATGTAGTTTCTATGACAACTCCCACTATTTGGCGAGCGATTTGAAAAATTTTTCAAGGATAAATAGAAGGGTGTTTAGAGATCATCTTAGCCAAATTAGAACCTTGTAGCTCATTTGGAAGTTCGTCAAAAAAGCTCGTTTCTGACGATATTGCGATTTTCAAAAACGAGATAAACGCACAAAACGATTCAGAATGATTCGAGAATCCTCCCAACATTGACTTTTTTCGTTTCTCTTCATTTTATTCTAAAACAGGTGGGAATCGTTCGCTTTTTTTCTAGCATGCAATGGAGAAAAACGAAAAAAATCAATGTTGGGAGGGTGTTCGAGTCATTCTTAGTCATTTTGCGTGCTTAGCTCGTTTTTGGAGAGCAGACTTATTCAAAACGAGCGATTTTTGACCAACTTCTAAATGAGTTACAACGTTCTAATTCTGCTAAAATGATCTCCAGGTACGACCCTACAAATCTTAAAAATATTTTTCGAGTCGCTCGCCAAATAATGGGAGTTGCTATAAGAAGTTTTCGTTTTAGGCGACTCACCCGGTATAGCATGAAAGAATCATAATAATAATAATAGAGGGATAAAAGATCACTGAAAGCATACAAATTTAGCGATTTTACAAGTATATAAAACGAAAATTTTCAGTAGTTTCATCCACATTTCAACAACGATAGTAACGATGATGAATGGTACAACAACATTCATAATTCTATCAATTTTCCTAATTTTAATAAACAATCAAATTAATGGTTGTTTAATCACAAATTGTCCACGTGGCGGTAAACGTGGCAATTTAATTAATCATCGATTCCTCCAACAACACGATACACAAATCAAACAGGTAATATCAATAATTCATCAATAATATTCGTTATCAATAATCTTTTTCTTTTTTTTAAATAAAGTGTGTAAGCTGTGGCCCCGGTCATAGTGGCCAATGTTTCGGTCCACAAATCTGTTGTGGCCCTTTTGGTTGTTTAATGAATACAATCGATACAATACGTTGCCAAAAAGATGGTAATTTCCATCATAATGAGCCTTGTATTGCTGGTTTTATGAATTGTCATCGTTTTAATGGACGTTGTGCTACTGAGAATATTTGTTGTAATCAAGATAGTTGTCATATTGATAAAACATGCAATTTGGTGACAACAACAGTAACAACAACAACAATGAATGATAATGAGAAAAATCGAAATTTTGTCGATACACCAACATTAGATTTGTACAATTTCTTCAATTACCCAATCGAACAGAATATAAGCGAATAAATATATAAAAAAAAAAATCGATGTACACAATGATGAACTTATCAGAATATATTAAAAATAAATACTTACCTGTTTTATTATAAAAATATTACGTTTAAAACCAGCACTTTATACATGCGATTAATTCCGTATTCAAATTGATTAAATCTCAATGGTAACGTTACAATACAAACAAACCGCTCTTTCTACAATAATCAGGTCCTGCGCACTCCTTGTTTCGCGCCAAAATCTAAAATGTCAAATTATAGTCCGTACTAGTGCCACCAGCATCGCTGCATGTTAGACCGCTGACCAATGAGACGCCATAGAATGATATTTATGATCAAGTACCTAATGAAAACTTGACGTAAGCAAAGTAAATTTTAAATCAAATATTTTCTCTTCAGCAATTGGAAAAACAGAAAATCAAACAGCAGTCTTGATTTAACTTTCCTACATTTATCTTTTCAAGTAATTCAAATTTGGCGCCATATAAAACAGTTATTACTAGTGACACGTGTGGCGCTACTTTGTAAATGAAATTCGATGCGAGTTGCCTATGTATAGTCGTTGCCAAATAACTTTGATCTCCGCTCGCCATTAAAAAACATATGAACTAAGACGAATAATTATAAGGACTAATTTGACTAATGTAGTTTTGTTCTGTTTTGTTTTTCGTGCTCAAAATATTTAACAAATTAATTACAAATTGTTTTCTAGGCATTTGCCAGATAGTAAAAAATCGTAGCTCAAAATCAAGTAAAAATTTCAAAAACTTCAATACTTTGAGAAATATAAATCAAATCCACTTCCGTGTTCATTTTTACAACTAGGGAGAGAACGATCAAGAGAATGTTTACCTATCTTTGTCCTGTGCAACGTATTAAAAAAAGGATGACCGCTTAGCGTGTAGGGAGCCATAAATCGTCATCTCAAAACAGCAGTTTTTATTGGCATCTTTGTCTAACTGCTTAAATTTATAATGTACCATTCCTTTTAAATGCCAATTATTAGTTCACTCGTTAGTCTCTGAAGATCAAAGTTATTTGGCAGCGACTATATATACTCCTAATATTTGTTTCCAATAAAATAAAATAAAACACGAACGGTCCGACTAAAAACTGATTGTAATTACGCTAATTACTCACTTCTCCTAAGTGCATTCTGTGCATCCATTGTCATAGCATCGGCCTCATCTAAGATGATCAATTTAAAGCCGGATTTAAAGATTGTCTTTGTACTGGCAAACGATAAAATCTGTCCACGTACAATACCAATACCACGATCATCAGACGCGTTCAATTCTAATACCTATAATTATATTATTTAATTAATTATGAATTAATTAGTACAATTATGTAATACCATCGATGAGAATTGTGATGGTGTATACAATTTTTTAGCACACGCTAATATTGTACTAGTTTTACCCGTACCAGGTGGGCCATAAAATAATAAATGTGGCACATGATCGTCTTCGATAAATTTATTAACTATAAATTGAAAAAAATATTAATTATTACAAATAATTCATTATTAATTAACTTACTTGTCTTGATTATATCTTCATGTGATACTAGATCGTCTAAGGTATTCGGGCGATACTTTTCAACCCTAGAAATTGCGATGTTTTTATTGTAAAAAATTGTGAATATAACCTCATTTTTTTCTGAAAATTTATTTAACAATACAATCTTACCATGGTAAATTGATTCGAGTGTCGGTTTTTGTCATTTTGTTTGATTTTCGTTTAGTTTTCGATGAATTTTCTTGATTTTCAAGCAAAGAATTCGAAACTATTTATAGCGGGAAAATTCTATAACATAACCTATAAATCTAATTGAGAATTTGATCTAATTGTAGCTCGCAGTAGTTGCACTATTGTCACCTAGAGAACGCCATCAATGTAAATTATATCAGAATTTTAAATTATTTATTATCAGTTTTGAAAACTGCACACAATGATAACGTAAAAAAGCTCTATATTATATGTGATAATAATGATACAATATTATTAGTATTTAATTGAAATTAATAAAATACGTATTTAGATTAATACTCAACTATTGCCATCTATTAGTCGGTTATATAACTTATTGAATAATTAAAAACTATACTCCATTCATCTAAACGTGCAATTTTTTAAAGTTTTCCATTGGAACTCAAAATAAAAATCTATGATCTATAGTTTAAAAAGCTAAAAAACAAACTATTTAAAAATTTAATTTTAACTGAGATAGTTGTAATTTATTATATTTTTCAATAAATTTGTACACGAATGAATTGAAAAAACGTTTTTATGTATTTAATTTACGTAGAAACTATTCACCGTTCATCTAAACGTGAAAAAACTCGTGATATTCTGTAAATATTGAGAAACTCTGGAAAAGAAAGAGAGAGCTCTATCTACAAGTTAATTATAAAAATGAAACAGATTTGTTTTAGATGTAAATAAACGATATTAAAATCAATTGAATCAAATGGGTAACCTATAATTTATGCTTCTTATATGTACAGATAGATGGCGTTGATAACGTTAATTGCGTCATTCTTCTATAAACTACCATCATTTTCAAATCTTATAGATCTAATAGATGGATAATAATAAAAAACGCCATTAAATCTCAGAATTGGCTATACCATTATTATTTGGCGAGCAAACCGAAAAATATTTCAAGGATTTACACGAGGGTCTCTAGAGACCATTTTAGCAAAATTAGAACCTCGTATCTCATTTAGAAGTTGGTCAAAAAACGCTCGTTTCTGACGATGTTATGATTTTCAAAAACAAACTAAACACGCAGAACGACTTACAGTTAAAATGACTCGAGGATCCTCCCAAGATTATATTTTTCGTTTCTTTCCATTTTATTCTAGAACAGCTGGGAATGGTTCGTATTTTTTTCTAGAATGCAAGGGAGAAAAACGGAAAAAATCAATGTTGGGAGGGACTTCGAATCATTCTTAGTCGTTTTACGTGCTTAGCTTGTTTTTGAAAATCGCAGCCTTGTTCAAAACGAGCATTTTTTGACCAACTTCCAAATGAACTACCAGGTTCTAATTCTGATAAAATAATCTCCAGGTACCACCCTACAAATCCTTGAAATATTTTTTGAATCGCTAGTCAAATAATAGGATGAGTTGCCCTAAAAACTTTTCGTTTCAGGCGACTCACCCGGTATAGTTGGGTACGTACGTCTGCGGCTTGGTTCGTACTTTACTAAATTTAAATTTGACATATTTTATTGAAGTCTTTTTCAATGAATCAAAAGAATGGCCAACTACATAGCGATATAGCCTTGTATAGACTACTATAAACCAACAAATGTCAAATGTAGTAAAGCATATGAAGCAAATTACGACTTACGTATCCCAATAATAGCCAATTCTGAGATGTAGTCTTTTACTCCCTGTATACAATTATAAAATTAATAAATAAAATGATCATATTTGAACTGACGAAACTATTTATTTACCGATAAGAATAGGAATTTTAAAGATTTCTAAATTGCAAAAATAAACATTATCACTGATAATTTAATTTACACAATAACAAAACTGTATTAGTTTTTCTATACTATAGTTATTTATAATTATTCTAATCAACAATTAATTGAAAACAAAATAAGACTTTGGACCGGTTTTGTGTGGTCATCGCTCTTTATTATCAATTCAGTAGTTCGATTAACAGCATTTTAACAAGAACAAGAACAACATGGCAACTAGAACATTAACAAAATTCATGTTTAACCAAATTGGTAAACATTCAAAAATTCAATTGATTCAAAATATAAACCACAAATGGTACTCCAGCTGTATCTCAACTGGTAAGTCGAAAATTTGAGGTTATGTTTGATTTTATTTTAAAATAACGAATTTTTCGTTAAATTCTCAATTAATTATTGAAATTTTATCAATTATTGATTGTTTAATTAGTATTTGTTCATATAAAATCGATTAGAATCGATAAAAATTTGGAAATCCAAATTTTGTATTATACAGGGTGTATTCAAAAAGTCGTAAATTACAGATTTCGAATATATAAAAACTTCAGTAGCCGGTGCTAAGAATAATGTTGGTATTATAACATTAAACCGCCCGAAAGCATTGAATGCTCTATGTAATGGTTTAATGCGTGAAGTTGCCAATGCTTTAGATACATTTGAAAATGATAACGATATTGGTGCTATCATTATCACTGGTAGTGAGAAAGCCTTCGCTGCCGGTGCTGATATAAAAGAGATGCAAAACAATACATATTCACAATGTTTACGTACGAATTTCCTATCGCACTGGAACCGTGTTGCACAAGCCCAAAAACCGGTAATTGCTGCCGTTAATGGATATGCTGTAAGTTTGCTAAAAAACGTCCCCAATCCCTAAATAATTATCAATTTTGCTACACAGTTGGGTGGCGGTTGTGAATTGGCAATGATGTGCGACATCATCTATGCCGGTGAGAATGCAAAATTCGGCCAACCGGAGATACTGATCGGTACCATTCCGGGCGCCGGTGGTACCCAACGTTTGACCCGTTTCGTTGGCAAGTCCAAAGCAATGGAGATGGTTTTGACTGGTAATCAAGTACCGGCGCATGAAGCCGAAAAGATGGGGCTTGTCAGTAAAGTATATCCAGTCGATAAATTATTGGACGAGACGATTAAATTAGGCGAGAAGATCTCGAGTAATTCACCGTTAATTGTTAAAATGTGCAAAGAATCAGTGAATACAGCATATGAGACGACATTAAGTGAAGGATTACATTTTGAGAAGCGCATGTTTCATGCTACATTCGCTACGGCAGATCGTAAAGAAGGCATGACAGCATTCGTTGAGAAACGTCCACCGAACTTCGCCAACGAATAATATTTTCTTTATAAAAATAATTTTTAAACAACAAAAAATAAACGCATATATCCATATAATTGTTGCTATTTTATTTAATGATAGCCAATAATTGGCGTGTTATCACTAACTAGCGTTTTTTTAATATCTATTCCGATATAAATAAAAGTCAAAGTAGCGTTTCCACCACATTCTCCGACTTTTATTCACTAGACACAAGATGGTGAAATATTTAGCTGTTGTAACAGTTCTCTGTATCTGTGTAAGCCTGGCTTATAGCCAGCCTGCAAGCGGTAATGGTAAGTCCAAAAAAATTTACAATACTTCGCTACAAATTCTATAATTTTTTCAGATTCTTCATCTTCATTCCTTGCTATTTTCGGTATGGATAAAATGGCGAAATTGTTCGGATATGTCCAACGTGGCGATTTAATTGAAGCTGCGAAAACTTTAGTAAACTCTCTAAGTAACAACGAATCTTTTGGTCAGTTTAAACAAATGTTATTGAAACTGTTGAATTTTATCGAACCATACTATAACGATCTCTTCAATATTAAAGATGCATCTGGTAAGGAATCGCAACATCTCCAAATTGTTCAAATGTTGAAAGGTTACATAACAAAACTCATCAGTTCAATGCAGTGAAGCAATTGTTCTTATCACAACGTTCACTGTTAAATAAACAATTAAGAAAAAAAAGTTTTTGATTGTAGAAACCCTTTAGCCCTACGGTGCTAGCAAATTGCTTTGGTGTTACAGAAGTAATAACCCTTCAAACAACCTTCATTTTATTTCACAGAATTGCAATAAAACCAAAATAAAAAGTGCAAAAGCCTCAAAACTCTTTAACCCTGGGGTGCTAACAAGTTGTTTTGGTGTTACAGAAATAATAACGTATATCATTCAAATAACCCATTTTTATTTTAAAGAAAAAAATTTGATCGTAGAAACCCTTTAACCCTACGGTGCTAACAAGTTGCTTTGGTGCTACGGAAATGGTAACCCTTCAAACAACCCTAATTTTATTTCATAGAACTGCGATAAAAACAAAATAAAAAGTATAAAAATCTTAAAACTCTTTAACCCTGCGGTGTTAACAAGTTGCTTTGGTACTACAGAAATGAAAACATATCTTTCAAACAACCCATTTTTATTTCAAATAATTGTAATAAAACCAAAGAAACAAAATTGATCGTAGAAACGCTTCAATCCTACGGTGCTAGCAAGTTACTAGAAACTTTTCGTCCATCACCCATACATTATAAACTCTCCATTAGACCTAATAAGGCCAAGAATAATATCGTATAACGTGCACTTTGTCGATATATTTTAGAAATAACGGAACCAATAAAATTTTTTGGTATAAACCACGTAATTCTACATACAGGTGAATAAATATAGCGGATCGTACTGTTAATAGCAGTAATCTCAATGTATGTCACTTGTCAGCAGCTTAAATCTTTTACGTACGCGTAAATGTTTTTCCGTTATAATCGGTACCGTACAGTTTACACGTATCGCTGACGAATTGCGATAAAAATAAAATAAAAAGTGTAAAAATCTTGAAACTCTTTAACCCTGCGGTGCTAACAAGTTGTTTTGATGCTATGGAAATGTTAACGTATATCCTTCAAATAAGCCATTTTTATTTCAAATTGTAATAAAACCAAAGAAAAAAGTATTTGATTGTAGAAACCCTTTAACCCTATGGTGCTACTAAAAAAATAACCCTTCAAACACCCTATTTTTATTTCATATAATTATGATATGTAAAACCAAAGAAAAGTCTCTGATTGTAGAATATGTTTAACCCTGCGGTGCTAACAAGTTGCTTTGGTGCTACAGAAATGATAACTCTTCAAGTAACCTAATTTTATTTGATAAAATTGCGATAAAACCAAAGCAAAAAGTGTAAAAACCTTGAAACTCTAACCCTGCGGTGCTAAAAAGTTGTTTTGGTGCTACAGAAATGATAAACTTTCAAAGTTTTTAATTGTAGAAACTCTTTAACTCTACGGTGCTAACAAGTTGCTTTGGTGCGACGGAAATGATAATTTTTCAAGTAACCTACTTTTATTCTACAGAATTGGGATAAAACCAAAATAAAAAGTGTAAGAACCTTGAGACTCCTTAACCCCACGGTGCTAAATAGTTGTTTTGGTGCTACGGAAATGATAAACTTTCAAATAATCTATTATTACTTTATACAACTGTGATGAAACCAAAGAACAAAGTATTCGATTGTAGAAATCCTTTAACCGTACGGTCTTAAAAAGTTGTTTTGGTGCTACTAAGATGATAACCCTTCAAGTAACCCATTTTTATTTCATACAACTGTGATATGTAAAACCAAAGAAAAAAGTATTTGATTGTAGAAACCCTTTAACCCTAAGGTGCTAGCAAGTTGCTTTGGAGCTACTAAAATGATCACCCTTCAAACAACTTAATTATATTTGATAGAATTGCGATAAAACCAAAGTGTAAAAACCCTAAAACTCTCTAACCCTGCGGTGCTAACAAATTGTTTTGGTGCTAGGGGAATGATAACTTACACCCTTCAAATGACCTATTTTTTATTTCAAATAATTATGATAAAAAAAAAGAAAATTACGTCCAAGGTTTTGTTAAACCAACATCGATATTCGACCGTTGTTGTTCTAGAAATTGTCGACAATCATCATCGAATGCAACATCAGAACTATTAGCACCAATTGGATCAGCTAGAAATTCAAAAATTAGAAAATCGTTAATCTTCCACGCCACAATCGGATCTAATTTCTTCATAAACCAATTCAACCAATTACCAAACATAAATACCGTATCTGTTTGATTCTCATGCGTTGTATGTCTGGAAATTGATACGTTAACACTAATGTTTAACGTTTAATTGCGTTAACACATGGCACAAATAAGTTTTTAATGTTATCAATTTTGTAGTTACCTTAATTTTCATCAGAGGCGCAATTTTATTTAGTACTTTCCAACGCGGGCTTGATTTTCAGCTCAATGCTGTTCGAATTGCTAATTTTGAGAAAATGCCAAATTTTGCCGCATTGGCGCTAGTTACCATCACATGAAAAGTAATATGTATAACTTATGACAGTTGAACTATGTAAGATAGAGATGGAAACACTAGCTATTTCTTTTCATGCGATGGTAATTAGCGCCAATGCGGCAAAAATTGGCATTTTTACAAAAGTAGCAATTCAGACAGCACTGAGCTGAAAAGTCAAGCAGGCCTTCGTATTTTCATTTGATTAAATTAGACCACGCATGCGTACTCGGTGTTTTTTATTTCACACATTCCTACAATTTGGTGACAGGGTACTTTTGTAATTACCTTAATTTTCATGAAAGGCATAATTTTATCACAGGCCTGTGCTTTAAAAAAAAAAAATCATAAGAGGGAAACTTTTGAAAAAATGCCAATTTTGGCCAAATTAGCGCTAGTTACCATTGCATGAAAAGAAATAGCTAGTTTTTCTATCGCTATTTTACTCTTATAACTTATGACAGTTGAACTACGTAGTACGAGTAAGATAGAGATAGAAACACTAGCTATTTCTTTTGAGGTAATGGTAACTAGCGCCAATGCGACAAAAATTGGCATTTTCGCAAAAGTACCCATTCAGAGAGCACTGATCTGAAAAATCAAGCAGGCCTTGGTATTTTCATTTATTTTTGGTTAAATTACACCACGCATGTGTACTCGATGTTTTTATACCACACAGTTCTACGATATGCGCACGCATCAATTCTAATTTGTAATACCTCGTGTGACAGGGTACTTTTGAGAGATATTACAGATTATAGTTTTGACCTTGTTGTGGAATTACAACTTATTTGTGCTATATGATAACGGTATACGATCGAATACCTACCGAATTGTGTACATTTTAACGTTATCTTTATCAAGAAATGGTGCCATAGCGTTAACGTTAGTCTCAATATGGAATGTTTGCGTATTAATAAACAATAACGGTTGTTGAATTTTTTGATAAAGTTGATCGTTTTTGATCGGAAACATCCATGGATCTAAGACAACACCCTGTTTAAATTCCCGTCGTTGTGCTAATGCCATCAATGCAGTAGCACCACCAAACGAATGTCCACTTATCGTAATCGTATCGACATCTAATCGTCCGACGAAATCGTTTAATTTAAAATCAATCGGAAATTCGATTGGTAAATCATCGAGAATATTATACGGTACTTTACCGTTATTTAAATCCAATATAAAATCGAGTACTTTCCGACATTCGTCAACTCGATATTGGATTTGTTCGTAACGTTTTTCATAATGCATTTTACCCAATCCGATCTTACGATATTCAATAGGTGTACGTTTATCGTTACGTACATCGTCTTTTGAACGATAATAGAATGTATGGCAAGCGGAATAGTCACGGTGCTCTAATGCAATGACAAGATAGCCTCTAGATGCTAAATCGTACAGAATTGAGCTGCTTATAAAACGACAGCCACCCAAACCATGCGAGAATATAACGCATTTTAGTTTAGTATCGTTGATGAATTTCGGTTTGGCACCGTAAATTGTGGGAATTTTCGCCGATACCCACCATAAAGCTATACGAATTATTAATAAGTACATCATTAAAACATCAGCCATTCCTTTCATGTAACTATCATCGGGTATCCAAGATGGCCAACGATACGATACAGACTACAAATTTTCATAATTATAAACATAAAAATAACAATTAAAGAAAATCTTACTGGGTCGTCTTTTTTATAATCTGTAGGGTAATAGAAACGCATAAATAAACCATCTTTACTGTAATCCAACATAACATCCATACAACCTGGTACAAAAGGACCTAAACCACGGACAATATCCGATGGACAGTTTACCAAATTTTTATCAATTATTATTAATTTATTTAATTTTTAAAGATATAAATTACCTGAAGGTTGTGGTAAATGTCGGGGTGATCGATTAAACCACCACATTCTCAATTATTCGTTTTTGTTTGATTAATAAAAGCAAAAATAAAAATTGAGGTTATGAAAAAGTGCAAGTTAACTTTACAGTTAATCCTCTCAATAAACGGATTGATTTCAATAAGATTGCTTAATGTAAACAATCAACTAGGTCATCATCATCATCATCATCATCATCATTGTAGGTAGATTGTTATTGTTTTTTTTTTAAAATCATTGATCTAATTTTTTAACCAAAAAACAAATTTTAGGACACAATAATTTTAATTGTGTATTATCAAATAATAACAACATTGATAATCAAGTAATTGATTTTACGTCAATTGATAACAAGGTATTTGTTATTATCATATAATTATGAAACAATGACGCTGTACAAGTAATAATCTCCGATGAATTGAACAATGCGATAAGTCCGCTTATATTAATATAAATTTAATAATTATTTTTCGCCTAGAAAATTATTTAAAAAACATAGAAAAAATTATAATTGAGCAAAATTAACGTATTTTAAACAATAATATATTATATTTTCCATTAAACTTTTCACTTACACCCGGTATATCTAGTTATTTTTCTCAAGCAAGATTGGTACAAAATTATTTATTTTTTGTTTAATTAAAGTGTAAAGTGTAAAAATTAATCAATTAATTTGCCTATTTAGTTCTATATTTTTGTGAATTTGGACGAATTTTAGGTAAATTCTCCGAAAAGTATCGATAATTTGGTAGAATTCAACAAATTTGGTTTTTATTTTTACATAGTTGTCGATACTGTCTGGTGTAGTAACAATGACCTTGTAATAACAATGTATAACCTCAAAATTAGTAAGCGAAAATTTTCAATTTTTGCCAAATTGTTATGATAAAAACGTTGTTTTTTTTTTGTTAATAATCGTCTGTTATCATTATCGACATTGAAATATTGTTATAATTGGAGGTAATTATCGAATTTGGCAGTAAAATTTGAGGTTATATTACAGTCGGTATTTCTAGTTATTTTTCTCGAGCAATGTTGGGATACAATTATTTCGATTTTTTTTTAAATAAATCGTGAATAATAAAAATTAATTGATTTATTTGCTTATATATTTGTAAATTTGTAAAAATTTGGGCGATTTTTGGGAGAATTGTCGAAATAATTTGGATAATTTGATAAAATTCGACAAATTTGGTTTTTTATTTTTACACAGTTGTCGGTACTGTCTGGTGTAATATCAATGACCTTGTAATACAGTGTATAACCTCAAAATTAATGAACGAAAATTTTGAATTTTTTGCCGAATTGTTATGATAAAATCATTATTTTTCGTTCAGAATTGTCGATTATCATCAACGACATTGAAATATTGTTATAATTTCAGGTAATTAACGAATTTGTGGTTTTGATACTAAAATTTGTGGTTTTGTTTTGTGAGAAATTTTGGCGGTAATTGTACGATTTTTTTCTGTGTCTCTTTTAGAAAAATGGCAGCAATTGATGATAAGAAACGTGCATCAACCAGTCCGATAGTGACACCAAATAAGAAAACAATTCTCGATTCACCTATTGATGAGATCATCCATGAGAATCGACCGTTTCGTGTATCGATTGAAGGCAATATTGGAGCTGGTAAATCAACACTAATTCGCTATTTTGAGAATTTCAATGGCATTGAAACATTTGGTGTACAGTTTGCTTGGATTTATCGCTAAATATTTTAATAATTAATCGCTTATTTTGCATTAATAGGAACCGCTAGAATGGTGGCGCAATGTTAACGGTCATAATCTGTTAGAATTAATGTATTCGAATATTGATGAATGGTTGAAAGTATTCCAAAGTTATGTACAATTAACACGACTGAAGATACAAACAAGCAAACCAAAACAACCGACAACAACAGTTCAAATCTTTGAACGATCCGTACAGAATAATCGTTATTGTTTCATTGAACAAGCTTATAAGAATGGTTTATTAACAGAACCCGACTATTATGTACTGGATGAATGGTATAAATGGATACGTGCAACTATCGATATTGATCTAGATTTAATCGGTAATTATTATGGAAATCGATATAAATTTTGTGTAAAATTAATCGAATTTTTTTTAGTTTATTTAAGAAGTTCCCCAGAAGTTGTTTATCAACGTATGAAAGCTAGAGGACGTCCGGAAGAATCGGAAGTATCGTTTGATTATTTAAAACAATTACATGAGAGTCATGAGAATTGGTTAATGAATAATGAACAAACTGTTGATGGTATACCGATTTTAGTTCTAGATGCTAATCAGACTTTAGATGAGATTGTCGAACAATATCGAATTAATGAGAATCGAATTTTAGGTGAGTTCATTTGAAATATTTTAAAATTATCAATTTACATTAGCAAAAAATTGATGAAAAAATCAGTGGCTGTTTACTAGAGCATTATGGCCCACAATTTGGGAATCACTGCTCTAATTAAAACCTATTTTTCTTGTAACAGTTCATATTGTCTCATTTTTTGCTACTGTACAATCAATCTGTACATATTTGTAAATTAGAATCAGTGGCGGCTCGTGATTTAAATTAGTGGGAATGATAAGCAAACGCATGCATCTTACATTGTAAAAAAGAAAGAAAGGCAAAATATACAAGACAAAGAAAAAAGAAAACAGAAAAAACATGTGAGAGACAGGGCCGTAGTTAGAAAACTGTTGCAGCAGGGGCGCGTTTTTTAGAAGATAAGGGCGACTTTTGAAGTTCTTATGACAGTGGAGGGGCAAGTAATTCATGTAGTTGGGGCTCAGCCCTATCTGGTCTCCCCATAACTACGGTTGTGGTGATAGAAAAAAAAGTAAGGCGGAAGATATAGAAACAAACAAAGAAAAACTAGAGAGAAAGAAAGTAGGATAGTCGAAAAATGAATAAATGCACGAGACACGAGAGAAAGGAAGAAGAAGAACAGAGAGAGAAATAGGAGAAAAGGAAAGAATGAAATAAATACAGAAAAGGAAAACAGGATAGAAAAAGACAGAAGATATAAAAAAAGAAAGATAGAAACAAACAAAGAAAAATCAAGGGACAAGGGGAAAGTAGAAGGGAAAGAAAGAAGGAAAAAAATTGAGTGAAAACATGGGGTGCTGTAGTTTCACAGTGCGTATACATGAGAGAAAGAGGAACGCATCAAAGAAAAAAAGCAAGATAATAACATAATAAGAAAGAATAGAAGAAAGGAGGAGAGGAAAGAAATAAAGAAAAAAAAGACAGGACAAAATGAAGAACGGAAGAAAGGCACAAAAAGGGAAGACAGAAATGTATGAATGAATATGTTGATGAAAGAAAGAAAGAATATAATAATATAATAATAGAAAAACATACAAGGGAAAAATGGGAAAGACAGGGGAGAAAGAAAGAAAAACAAAAGGAAGAGAGAAAGAAACAAAGAAGGAAGGAACTATAGAAAAACAGGCGAGGAAAAAAGACGGGAAGGAAAGAAAGAAAGAAAGAAAGAATCATATAAAAACAGACGAGGAAAAATACGGAAAAGGCAGGCAAGAAAAGAAGAAAGGAAGAAAAAAGGATCATATAAAAACAGACGAGGAAAAAAGATGGGACAGACCGACAGGAAGAATGAACGAGAGAAAGCAAGAGACATAAAAAAACAGACGAGGTTAAAAGACTGGAAAGGCAGGAGAGGAAGAAAGAGAGAAATAGGGAAAGAAGGAAAGGGAGAAACAGAGAAAGAGAGGAGTAGAGAAAGAAAGATAGAGAGAAACAGTGAAA
>JAZBGW010000037.1:37467-55532 GCA_037464815.1 Mylabris variabilis
TTAGTTGGCGAGCGATTCGAAAAATATTTCAAGAATTTATAGGAGGGTGTTTAGAGATTATTTTAGCAAAATTAGAACCTCGAAGCTCATTTAGAAGTCGGTCAAAAATCGCGCGTTTCTGACGATGTCGCGATTTTCAAATACACGTTAAACGACCTAGAATGACTCGAGGATCCTCCTAACATTGATTTTTTTTATTTTTCTATATTTTATTCCAGAGCGAGTAAAAATGGTTTGCATTTTTTCCAGAATGCAATGAAAAAGCGAAAAAAATCAATGTTGGGAGGGTCTCCGAGTCATTCTTTTGCGTGTCCAGCTCTTTTTTTCAGAATCATGACCTTATCCAAAACGAACGTTTTTTGACAAACTTTCAAATAAGCTACGAGGTTCTAATTTTGCTACAATATTCTGTAAGGACTCCCCTATAAATCCTTGAAATATTTTTCAAATCGCTTGACAATCAATAGGAGTTTCACACGAATCGTGTACATTTAGATTTTCATCTCTGTATATACAGGGTTTTTCATGTAGACATGGTCATGGCAGTAAATGCGCTATAAATCCTCCATTTATTTATAGAATAAAATAATTGTTATAAAAATTTAGGAGGTGAAAACACCCTATTTTAGAAATAGGCGGTCAACTTTTGGATGTAACATTGAATAAAAAATTCAAAGTCAATTAAATACAAAAATAATGTTGACCTTTTTGAAAATGAATGTCCGTTTGCGAAAAATAATTGTAAAACTTTGTCAATATTGAGAAATATAGAATCCTCAACATAATAAAAATTTTTTGAAGGGAATACCCGTAATTGTTAACCAGGTGCAATACATTTTACAAGTGCTTTGTAAGTTTACCACTACTAATCCTTGGCCCACATTTTATAATGGCATTTATTGAAGTTACCGAAAATCGTAGAAGGGCGCTTTCACCTCCAATAGCTGGCATAGATCTTCCTTTCAAAGTTTTTATTTCAATTATTTTATTCTATTAATAAATGAAAGAGTTATAGCGAGATTATTGCAATCGACCATATTTACGTGAAAAGTCCTGTATATTTGGATTGATTTGTTTCTAATCTTTGATGATTTGTTTTAAATTAGACTTATTATTCACAAATAGTAAAACACAACACGGAAGCACATAAAAATCACATTTGCTTTATCAAGAGAAATCAGATGATAGAACAGTCAAAAATTTAGATATTAGATGACTGTTTCTGTAAATCTAAAGATATGCACATTTAGTTCATTTTTTTTTTTGATTTTTGCTTAGAATTTTCTCCAATTATTTTCGATAAATATATAATATTTATACAAGAAATAGATTTGTTTATCGATTAAACAATCTTAAGTAATTATAATAATAGTAAGTAGCTTAATTAAGTATATGTTATGCATATGTTTATTTATATAAAGATGGATGATAGGGTAAGTTTTTGTAACTTGGATTAACGTGAATTTACCAAAGAATTCTCGTGATGGCCCTCTAGATTTTGTTGGAATATAGAATTGTTGTTTTGTTCCCTACTTGTATCTTCAGTTGTTTCTAATTCAACATTACTATCATCTTCGACATCTTGGAATCTATAAAATTGTTAATCAGTTTTTTTTTTAAGATTTTAAACAGTTAGTTACGTGTAGTGTTTCTCTTCGCCTCTCATTTCGCAGATAACATTCGTTAGTGCCATTATATAATTTTTGGCTAATGTTAATGTCTCAATTTTCGATAGTTTTCGTTCCATTTTAATATGTGGAATAACTTCTCTTAATTGCTGAAAACAAATTGATTATTTCTTATTGTAATGATTGTTGAATTGTTTATTGCTTACTTCGAAAGCATCATTTAATGAATGCATCCTCATTCGTTCCCTTTCATTGCTTTCCAGTCTTCGTAAATTTCTCTCTCGGGCACTAATACACGATTTTCGCCGACGTGCCGTACTACCACTACCACTAGATGCACTACCACTCGATGCACTACCTATTGTAGAAAAATTAATTTTGTTGTTTAAAAAAAACAGAAGCTTAATAAATTACCACCATGTTTTCGTCGTTTACGAACAATAGCCGCCTCATCACTACTAGATTCAGTTAGATCATCTCTTCCATTAATTTTACTTAGCTCCATATCTTCGACTTCGACGTCTTCTTCTTCCTCCTGCCACGGGGTGGACAATTCTAAAGATCTCATTGTCTTATTTAGAATCTGTAATAATAATAGAAATAATCAGATTTTGCCGTATTCTAAAGTAATTAACGAATTGTAGAACTCAGTTTTTAAGGTTTAACTGTATTGAAAATTATTACGTTTCGCAAACGGTAGGTGGCGCTGAAAATAGTTTGCCTAGCTTATCCAAACTACAGATTAGTAGATAAGCGGTAGAAGCGTACAGATCCTTGCATTGTTTATTATATTTTCACAATTTCTTCGAAGTTTCCTATTTTGGTTGTTTTTTTATTCAACTTATCTATCCTCTAGTTTACAAATAGTGGCAAGAAAGGAGTTACAAAAATGTTCACACATACGCGAGGACGCCACCGTCTGCTTAATCTATAAGTAAGGCGGAAATTTTAAATTAAAACTTTCAAATGTGTTTTTTTTTGAGAATGTTGATGCCAAAAAATTTTGTTTTTGTCAATTTATATCGCTGATTCTATGCCGTGCGCTTGATTTTAAGCACATATTACCATGATTACGGTTAATTTCGTTTTTTTATCTTTTTTTGTGAAAACTGTACATTTAAATCCAAACACAAAAATATCAGCAGCTAATTATAGCGAATTAGAATTTATTAAAAAAAGTCTGAACAAAATCTAGTATACCATTTTTGAGATAAAAATAAAATAGTGCAAAAATGTTTTTTTTTTTCAAAAACTACGAACCAGATTTTGTTTAAATTTAGTATAAGTAAAGCTTGGACTAATACTAAGCTCTGGTGGTTTTTTAAAAATTTTCGAATGTATAATTTTCTTTATCCAGTAGATTTCAATTGTCAAAATAGACCTATCAAGTTAGGTGAAACGGTTTGTAAGTCAAGAGATAACGGCGACTAATTTTAAGTGTGCGAATTGATAAAAAAAACTAATTAGAAACGCTAAATATTCCAAAATGTTGAAATTTATAAAATGTATGAAAGTATTTTGTTGAATATGCTTAAAATTTTAAATATTTTTCTAAATACCATAATATTTTGAGACATGTTAAGAGTGTAAAGCCGGCTTCACACTTGATTAGTGAATACAATCAACCCAAATCCGGACTAATTTTTAATTGTTGTTTCTATTTATTTTTAATACAATTTTTGTTTATAAAAATTACAAATTTTTCTGCAGGGTGTGATAATAAACAATGACAACAATCGAATTAAATCGAGTGTATCTCAATTAACGATTTTGTCGTTTTTTTATTCAATTTATTGTTATTTTACAATAACCTTGTTTACATATCAAGTACGTTAATCATACGATTTTCAAATAAATACCAAAATACCACCACCAATCAAGAAATGAACAAAAAAAAAGAAACCAATTTCCTTTCTATTTTAAAAATAACAGAATAAATTAGTAAACGACCTTTCCTTATCGAATTCGTATCCATCTTATTTTAAAATCACTTTCTAAGTGAAAGATTTTTGTGCAATAATAACAACAACAACAGGATATAGAGTAATTGCTTTCACGTTTGCGAAATAATAATAATAATAATAACGGTGATATTAATGGAAAGAATAAGATTTGCAAAAGAATTCTAAATGATACCTTCAGGCTATTAAAATGATGCAAATTAAAAATTGTACTTTTTAGATTTTCTTCTAATATAAAGAAAGAAACAAAACACAGTTTAACATACAGATACTTAACGGTATTCCGGACAAGTAACGATCTCTATCTCGATTCTATCCTATTCACACTCAATGTAAACGCTTTATGTACCATCGGTTTCAAAAAAAAGAGACCAAGTCTTTTTTGGCTAGTGTGAATCAGGCTGTTTCTCTTGTGAGGGTAACAATATTTGGATAAATGTAACAAATACCCCCAACAACCCCTCCCCCTTCTTCTGATTGAATATCTTCCTTCGTAAATCCTGATCTGTGGGAATACTGTTTATTGTCATGACCGCTCTTAAAAGCCTGTTTTATACATTTCAATAAAAAGTGGTCAGTTTCTTGCGAAACTGTTGATACAAACAGTTGCTTTTAGATAAAAGAGTCCCTGTGAGAGGAATATCACGTTTTTCGGCTTGTGTGAGTCAGGCTGTTTCTGTCATGAGTAGGGAGAAAGCTTAGAATGAGTTTCCACCGTATAAAATTTATAGAACCACCTTTTTAAGATAAATTCTGTTGTATTGTCACAAGTTACGATTGCTCTCAACAGCCTGTTTTACACAGCCTCGCAAAATTGGTCCTTTTTTATGAAACCCATAGTACATTTTAGATCGAGATTGCGATAATTATCGTGATTTTGATGGAAATTGTTGAATTTAAAACGTTAATAACAATTACAAAAAACCCAGTTTTGTAATTCTTGTCATAATTATCATTAATTTTGTTAATTTGCTGGAGCAACAACGAAACAAAGCTGATGAAAATTGTGTTCGTTTATTATTAAAAATTCGAAATTCTTGTATATTGATGTACCAACAAAAATTACAAAAAAATATTGACTTGAAATTAGTGCGGCGAACAATATTTTCTGTGTGTACGAAATTACGTTATCCTTGGCGTTATCCTGGAATTCTGTCAGTCAGGGACGAGAGAGAGAGAGAGAGAGAGAGTGAGTGTGGGTGGGGGGCGGAAAAAATCAAGTTACAACATAATTTCAGGGTTGAAATGTTCACGTGCTCACTCACTCACTCACACTCTTTTTTGGCATTTAATTACAATGGTGTCGACGACTTTCTTCTCATTCACACCAAATTCGATAGATGTACGCCCATATATACAGAGTGTTCCACGCAACAATCCAGCTTTAAGCTACATATCGAGTCGTATTCACAATTTTTTTTTTAAGATGATCTCTAAGGACAGTGATTCATTTTTCTCTTTGCTAGACATTCTTTTCATTACTTGTCCTATTTGATTTGTATACATTTGTATCCCGTAAGTAACGCACATCCTTTTAGGATGAGATAGGAGATGAGCCTCCAAGACAAAAAGTCGTCCAGCGTTGATATCATAGACAAGTTGATATAAAAAAAAACACGCTACCGCCATGCTTTCAACTTGCATATAACCTCAAATTCTAATGACAGCAGCACAAGACACTTTGGTAAATCGAACGGAAACTCGGATGAAATTAGAAACTGTTCTGTTCTGACAAAAATTGGATGAAAACTCGGATTATAAATCGAATGGTGTAAAGACATAAATTTGACTTTGTATTTGCTCGGAACAAAAAATCGGATCTAAACTCGGATAATCCAAAAGTAAAAATAAAATTTTAAAGTGCAATAGATAGTTGCGCAACAAGTTGCGCGATGGTCGTTTTATACTTGTCTCTTTTTCAATTATTGGATATAATGAATTGTAGAGAGTGAGATAGCTTCTTTGATAGAATCTGTAAATACGACCCATTATGTTTGTTAAAATGAAACACGCTGTATTTGTATTGATTAAGTAATGTTGTGCATCGATAATTTTTGTTTGTGTTGATTAAATAAAATCACATTGAAATTCTGTCCCTTCAGTTGACGTTGATGAGGATAGAATTTGTTTTTTTTTTCGTTTCCTTCATCTTATTGACTTTAAAAAGACGGCAAACTTGGTCAAAGAGTTGGACTTGTGCTTGTGTGTGTGTCTGTGTAGTTAAAGTGAATAATTTTTAATCTATATTCGTTGGAAGTGCCAAGATAACGGGCACTGCTTGCTACTGACAGTAACAATGTTGTGTTTGATAGACATGACGACAAAAACAACATCTTTAAATATTATTACAACAAGAGGGGCATTAACTTTATTTTCATCTACAATAATTCCCATCTTCCTTTCTCGTTTGTATTCATTTTTGTTCGGTGTTATTGGAAAAATCTGAATCAATTGTAAGGGTTTGTTGTTTTTCCTTTTTTTGCTTCTGCTATACGACTTTTCAATCGAACTTGTTCAATTCTGTTGTTGTTATTGTTGTTTTTGTTTAAAATAAGTTCCATGTAAAATGTGGCGATATAGTGAGAAAATAGAGAATCTACAGGTTATTTTTCCTATTTTGCGTCTATAATAGCTTTGTTAAGGCAACAAAAAGTGCTTTAATACCTCTTATTAAAGCATTTATTTAGTGTTTTTTTAATAGTCTATGTTATCTACAAGTTATATTTATAAAAAGTATCTATTATACTTGTGGTTTTTGCAATATAATGCCCTATATTGTTTAGTATTATTTTCTGATTGATTTACGAGAGGGAATAATGCTTCATTATTCCCTTCGTAAGCCAATCAGAAAATAGTATTTGAATCATTATTTCTATCTAATGTCAAAAACCATAGTAACGGCAAAACTAAATAAAACCACAGTTTCAACAAGTAATCGAAAGTTTCTGTGAAATGTAAGAACACTATAGAGATACAACAAAAAAATAAATAAAACGACAGTTCAAACAAATATTTAGTTATGACAATATAAGTAGTATTTACAATGGAAAGTGACCAAGAAGACGAAGTATTAGATAATAGTTTGTGTCAAATGTAAAAAAACATAGTAATAATAATAAATAAATAAAACGACAGTTTTAACAAATAGTTTTAAAGTGTCCGTTTTTTATGCTATTTTATAATCAAAAATGATGAAGAAGGTAAATATTCTTGTATATTTAGAAATAAGTCATAGATAAAGTACGGTATACAGCTGGCTATAATGATTGTAACTTTCATTCTTGGTAATCATAGCACTCATTATAACCTCTTTGTATAAGATATTATTTTTTAATGTTGGTAATTGAACGTTTGTCATTTAAATTCAAATGGCAGCTGTCAAACTGCGTTAAAGAAACTCTTTAATAATTTTCAATTTAAATTGTGTTTTACTTGCAATAATTTATGATTTTATCTACGACTTACATATAAAGTGACTATTATACTTGTGGTTTTTGCAATATAATGCCCTATATTATTTCCTGCTATTTTCTGATTGGCTTACGAGAGGGAATTATGGTTCATTATTCCCTCTCGTAAGCCAATCAGAATATAGTATTTGACTCATTATTTTTCTCCAACGTCAAAAAACCCAAAACAAAAATATATAAAGCGGCACTTTTAACAAGTAGTTCTAAAGTGTCCGTTTTTGCGATATTGAATTATAGTTGCTGTGAAATGTAAGGATGCCATGGTAACGACAAAAATAAATAATGACAGATTGAAAAAATGCTTAGTTGTGAGAATATACGTAACATTTACAATGGAAAATAACCAAGAAAACGATTTTAGTAGTAGATTATAGTTTCTCTCAAATGTAAAAAATCATGGTAACGACAAAAGATAAATAAAAAGAAACAGTTTTAACAAATAGTTCTAAAGAGTCTGTTTTTTGTGCGATTTTATATCATCGAAAATGATTAAGAAGGTAAATATTCTTGTACACAACCAATACTTGTACGTTTAGAAATAAGTCGTAGATATTATCGAGAATGAAAGCTACAACACGAGCGAGTGGAGCGAGCGAATGTTGTAATCATTAGAGTATAATATACTATTATTCCAAAAAAAAATACATGGCAGTACATATTAGCAGCCCTTCTTTTTTGACAAATTAATAAATTGTTGAAATGTGTGAAGAATTAAGTGGCGGGGATAACAAGAATAATTGAATTAACGATACCAGCAGTACAAAATTCCCTAAATTTCAAGAATTTAATTAAAAAAAGGTGCAAGGTTTTCAAACAAAAAAAAAATATAAGAAACTCATTGCCCAAAGTTATTATTACACTTGTTCTTTATAACCCCCCCCCCCCGCTTCGCGGCTCGTTTTATAAACTGAACTCGTGTAATAAACTGAAACTTTTGGAACTTATCTCTTAATATACTATTGACAAGTTCGAAAAACAACAGTTCTTTCCAATTTAATTCGTTCTTATTGATTTTATTGTTAATAAAGTTGGATTATGTTGTAATTATGTTCTATTATAACATCTTAATTGATCTTTTATTCTCTCTTATTTTCTATCCTGTAACAACTCTATAAAGATATTAAGTAACATTCACACTGTAATGCAGTGAAAACTCGTATAACATTCCATTCAGTATTAAATGTTTAGAAAAGCGTAAACTCTCGAATATTACATTAATCTCATTGTTAGTAGTTGGTAATTAATTTTGCTATATTACTTTTACTTTCTAATTTATTGCTTTTAAAACGATTTTTTCTCCATCTCGCTCTCTTAATTATCAATTCAATTCCTTATTTAAGACTTATTTTATGGTCTTGCTTATTACATTAAACGCATAAAAACTAAATTTTAATCAATATGTTAAACATAATTATCACCTGTAGAAAATATTTTGTAATATATCAAAATATAGGTTGTTTCTCTAAAGTGATACAAGTTAGAGTTGCGCAAATAACTGCGTAAACGTATAAAATGCGAGTTTAGAACGTGTTGTTTTGATTTATAAGGCGTGTTAAGTGCCACACGTGAGTCACATGGATAGATGCGATTTGCAACAGTGGCGTTTCTTGTACGAGTTGAATACAGTACGATTTTTTAAATTTTAATTAATTAATAGAAACGAATACTCAATAACGGTATTCAGGAAATCCTAGTTTGCACTACAACAGAATTTCTAATTATTTTTTATAAAAGAGAAAATTAGCATTGCATTCTATTATTATTATGATTAAACATTACAAACAATAAAAATAAATAAATAAATAACAGTAAAACAAGAAAAACAGGAATTTTCTATTATTTTTTTTTGATTTGTTCTAAATTAAAATTCTTTTTGTGATTTGAACTGTGACCATGGTCCAATAATTTTGGGTGCGACAGTGGAATTTATGAAAAAATTCACCGTCGACAAAAAGTGATTGTAATTAAATTTTGTCAGCTGAAATTATTATCAACAACAACATTATTAAGTGAAAGTTGGAAAATTCTTAACATTGCCATAATTCATAAATATCGCTTTTTGTAGAAAAAACAGAAAAACAAAAATAACCTACCGTTGTTTAATTAAATAATTAGCACTGTTCCGTTGTTATTTTTAGATTGAAAATTCAATAAATCCGTAATAAAAACAAACACACACACGTATTTGGTGATTTTATTTTAAACAATTTCCACATAATCTTAATGTCATTTTACTTTTAGCACTTTTCTTTTTTTCTCTTTTTTTTGATTTTTGGGTGAACGGAAGAAAGAAAAATTTCCTTGTGCTTTTCGCCCAACAAGTAATCGAGTGAAACTGAATTCTCTCTCTTCAAACAAGTTTTAAAGAATTTTGCGCTCTCCCGTTATATTGGTGATGGTGAATGGCAAAATTCTGTTGTATGTATATAGAATAGAGGTATTAATGTAAAATATAAAAATCTAGGTCGGTCAGTTTAGTTTCGGTACTATAATCTAGAGAGACCTCTCCACCACTTTTACAAAAGTAATACTTAAATTAATAATGATAATGATCTAATTACGCACAAATACATAAAGAAAAAAAAGGGGGCGAGTAATTTTAGCCATTATCCACGAAGTAAGCCCAAATAATGTGTAAAGAACATTACCAAAACGTCCTTGGAACATTTCAAATTAGGAAAATTGATATTTTATTGCATATCTTGTGGATGGAATTACATGCTTGCGTATAATCTATCCGAGGTAAATGTACTTTAATAACAGTTGTTAATTAATCAAGTGACCTTTCGAGGAATTATTGTTTCTTATCAAATTAATCGAGTACAAGGAAGGGTTGTCTATTATTCGGCCCAAAGGGTAATTTTGATAAATCCTAGATGAGAATACAATAAATTAAAGCCTTTATACAGGCGGTGTACAATGCTATTTCGAGTAGCTGTTGGCCATGGATCAGGGTACGTAGAGCCGTAGCTTGGTTCATACATTTCCACATTTGACACTTGTCGGCAAAATCAAGCTACAGCCCTGCGCACCCTAATTCATGTCCAATTACGACGATACGCATACGCGTGAGAATAGTGTTATTTCGTGTAGTCGTAGCTTGGTTCGTATATTCCTACATTTGGCACTTGTCGGCCGAATCAAACTATGCTTCTGCGTACCCTACTGCGTGGCCAACTATGAGCGTGTGAACAGACTTTAATAATGTTATTTTGTGCAGTCGTAGCTTAGTTCGTACATTCCGACATTTGACACTTGTCGACCGAATCTACAGTTTTGCTTACCTTAATCCAAGGCCAATTGCGAGCGTACGGATTCACGTGTGAACGGACCTTAATAGTGTTTATATGCGATTCATTTAAAAGCAATTTAAATTTAGTTAAACAAAATTATATTGAATTGAGCGTTAATACAAAAACTTCAGCACATAACCACCTATCATTTCCTTGTTTTTAATTATAAATTGCCACGAAAATATTGCAAAATAATTAACTGTTAAGAAATTGATCAGTAATAAGAAATTAAAGATGAAGAACGGATTAATTAAGAAGAAAAAAGGTGAAATTTGCTTATTATACCGATCTTTTATGAAATTTCTAATCAACTTCCGCTATCTATAGAGAGCGGCTCGTTGAAATGGTGCTACTAGATTCGAAATGGAACAGCCTCTATATCCGCTTACGGATAGGCGGTAGACTTACAAATTGGTGTAATTTATAAATTCCGATTATTTACAGTTAGATAAAGCCTCCGGTATGGTGTACTTGAGAAATATTTGTAATTGACAGTTTATTAATAATGGCGGTATAATTTCACAAATCTACCGATCAATTATCATTTAACCTCGTTTTTTTTTTGGTTCGTATTGAATACAGTATAGAAAAAATGGCGAGATTTTGATTGATTTGTTCTAGTCGAATTATTGTTGGACTATTTCTGGGCGCTTTCTTCTCAATCAAAAAAACTAAAAAAAAAATGGTTGAATAATCGAGTCATCGACCGAAACTACGACGAGGAAGACCAAAAACAACTACAACAAGAAAAAAAATGATTGTAATTGATTAATTATAAATTCAAGACACGATTTCTACTTTTAAAAGGCATTTGTTTTATGTTAGGTATTAGTGTTTGTATGCGTGTAATTAAAGGGGCACTAGTCTTATCACTATAGTTATCATTATATGTATGTAGTTTCAACGATTAGTGTTTTTTTTTTGTGTCAATGAGAAACTAATAATTCGATATTTTTTGTTGGTTTTTCCAAAGTTTTTCATCTATTGTTATAATTTTGTTTGTTCAATAGCAAGCAGATCACTTTTAACATTTTCCTTTCAATACCTAACAACTTTCATTTTAATTTTATTTACGACTTATTTGAGACCGTGTATAATGCAACAAGTCGAGTAATTGCAATTATGTGTTCTCATAGTTAAACGACGCCAATAATAATAAGAATAATATTTATCGTGATCATAGTTGCACAATGTAGTGCTCTTTTATTGTTCGATCATTTTTATGCACGTATCCAGTTATTACAGTCGAAGCAAAGCAAATTTGAAAAAAATCCAAATTACGGAAACGTAAACGTATTTGGCACCAAAGGACGGTTCGCGTACTTCTTTAAGGGGATGCTGAAGTCCGGCCTCTAAGTGACAATTTTTCATTTTCCTTCAATCATCGATTTCTCGCTTGTTTTCTGAGATATTCAAACGCTGTAACCAGCGTTAGATTAGGCTTTTTACGGTGCATTCGAAGGAGTTTTGCATTTTGAAAAATTTTCACAAAATTCTAAAGTGCAGAGGAAAATGTCGAAGCATGTTAATATTTTTTTAAATCACGCAGTGTCGTCAATTTTAAAGATAAAAAACCGTAAAGCAGCTTGCTTGAAAGCGTATTCAAGCGCGGAGGGCAGATGGTTTCCGAAAAATTCAATTTCAGAAAATCAAAAGAGTTATTGAAAAAAAATTCAAACCTTTTCGATTTTCCAAAATTGGATTTTTCGAAAACCATCTGCCCTCCGCTCATGAGTAAGCTTTCAAATAAGCTGCTGTACGATTTCTACGATAGGGGCCAGACTCCAGCTTACCCTTAAGAGTAACACTCGAAGCAAGTTAGCTCATCTCGAATAATATGGAAACTCCCTAAGAACGTAGGATACGCATATCTCAAAAACGGTAACAGATATCAAAATGGTAAATGTCTCATTCGATCTTAAATGCCATTCTACATGTCTGGGTCAGAATAACTTTTTGAAAAATTGACTAGTTTTTCAGAAAATCCGGAAAAACCATATTTATGTTGAAAAAGTGGTGTTGGTTCCACATTCATATCTTTTTGTACAGTTAATAAACGGATACGAAATTTACATGAATAGATAGGCGAAAGTTAATTCTATGCCTAGATGAGATTAGATTTTCGATTCTCTTTTTCGTTTTTTTGCAAAATTACAGGCAAAGTAGCCTATTTTTTTTGAAATTATAAGTGGTTCACTACGTCTGTAATCAAAACAACCGGATGTCCAAGTTAGAAAAATAGGGCAACTGACGAAATTTAGTTTTGTTTGCAATAAATTGTACACCTCGGGCGAGACACTGAAGGACAGAAACGGACACACAGCGGACATTCATTCAGCTCAAATCTTCTTATCTGTTGACGTTTTCGGTCAAAAGATTAAATTTAATTGCGTTCGAACTTTATTGGATGCGCCTTGAGAATCCACCTTTATATCAAAATTTTTCCAATGTTAGTGTAAACAGATTGTAATTACGAAATTTTGAAAAATCTTGCGTGAAAATCATTGGCGACTCGTGAGTAAATGCCCCAAACAGACACATACGTAGAACATAGAAGAGAAATAAAGAACTAAGCATATAGAGTATGTCATTAATAATTTTCGAGCAAAATTGCGGTTCCACAGTGCCCAAATGCGAGTCGCCAGTGGTAGCGAATCGTACGAATAAGCCCTTAGGTATGGTCGCCAGGTATCCTATTTTTAATAGGAGTTTCCTATTTTTAAAACCTGGCAACCCTACCTTTAGGATCAGTAATTGAGTAAATGACGTTTTTAGATTCTAATTTTTGAACTTTAATCGAATTCTGCAAATTTTCTTCCGAATTAATAACCAGTTGTGACGTCACTACATCCGAGAATATTGCAATGCGCAAATATCGAATATTTTAGCGTCATCTATTATGAATTAAAAGCGATAAGAAGACAAGAGAGAAAGAAATAAGCCAGAGGAAGAAGATTCAAAGAAGAACAGATGAGAGAGAGAGAGAAGTAAAGAAAGACAGTGGAGAAAGAAGGGAATATAGGGGAGAGCAAGGGAAAGAAAGAAAAACAATCAGTTAAAATTCGATAGAACTTGTCCATGTTTTGATCTGATTACGTCACAATACCCATGAGTAAATCATAAAAACGTGTAAATAAGCCTTTAGAGATTGTCATAATTGAGATTCTTTATCAAATTATTAAGGCTTTTTCTCGATTTTAGAAAAAAAAGAGATCGACGAACTCTTCTAGTTTCAGTAGCTTTTAATAGAATTTTCTACCCTCTAGACAACCACCCCCTAGTGGTAGTTTCAACTGTTCTTACGGTGACTAAATCTAATTTTTATTTGATTTTTTTACGTCGTTTTGTTTGAATTGATAATAATTTTAATTGATTTTGTGTATCTATTGTATAATGTAGATAATAAATCAAGTCATTTTGTTGCACGTATTTATTTCAGTAATTGAAATAAAAGTCCAACGATAAGAAGAGAAAAAGATTTCCAAATTAATTAAACGATATAAATTTCGTATCTGCGTGCAATAAAAATGTATTTTCTTTAGCTTTTAGAAAATTATATTTCACCTCTCAGTTGGCCAAGAATTTCTTTACGTAGCGTCGTAGCTTTGTTCGGACTCTTGAAAGGTGCATTAAGTAACAAATGTCAAATATAATAAACTATGAACCAAGTTACGACGTAACGTAACCAAAGCTATAGCCAACTTCGAGGTGAAATACCGTTGTGCAACTCATATTTGACGTAATTGAATTCGAATTGTATCGATTGAGTTGGCTAAATTCGTCTTTATAGTCCCGTTTTTTTTTTTATATATTAGTGTACGCAGACCTTAATTACAAAGTTTTCAAAAATACAGTCGCATTTGTAAAAATCAGCTTTAAAATCATTATTTTGTGTCTGTTGCGCATGTTTTGGTCTGATTACGTCACAGTACCTCAGATTAGATCGTGAAGCGGTGTAAACAAGCCTTTAGTGTAGGTGGAACTGTGGCTTTATTATGTTCGATTCTTTATCAAATTATTAGCGTTTTTTCTTCATTTAGGATAAAATAGGATCGATGAACTTTTCTAGTTTCAATAGCCTTTAATAGGATTTTCTACCCTCTGAACATATAACTACCCCCTAATGCTAGTTGCAACTATTCTTACGTTGACTAAATCTAATTTCTATTCTTATTGTTGTTATTATTTGCGTTTTCTCGTTTGATAATGATTTTAATTAATATCTGTATCTAGAATGTAGATAATAAATTGAGTAGTATTTACTCTCCAATTTTTGTTGATTTTCTTACTATGTAGTAAGTAATGATGATGCTTGAAGGGTGAGTTCGTGTATATTTACACAGAATCAATCTATTTTATCCATTTTAACTAGAGTATCTTTTTGTGCCTTCAGGCGACCATTTAAACGAAAATAATTGAACAGAATCAATCTAAAATTAGAAAAATCCCCCAAAAATACCATAAAGACGACATTTTGTTTGTTTGTTTGTTTATCGAAAATATTCTAACAAATCCTTACCTGTGTTGTTGATTGAGCCGATTATTGGAACGATAATGGTGTGGTTCTGCTGCTACAGCAGGACCTGGAATAAAATTGAAAGCTTTGAATAAAATCGTGTATTTTTTTGTTGATTTTGTGTGTGTGTATATGTAGTTTATTAAGAATCATATCGATTTCTTTAATGGTAAACCTCATCATAATATGTTGTCAGTTAATGATAACAGTGTGTATTAAATAAAAATGAACTCTCTCCGATTGCGGTCAACAGACTCGTTGAAAACGATAAAAATAATCAAAAAAAATACGATTTGTAAACAACTATTGTCAACAATTTTATTTTCCTACGATAATACAGGATGTCTGCTATCGAAAGTAATCTTTTATTGCACCCAGTGCGGCTAATCCAACTTTACCGCACCGAGTGCGGCAAAGTCAATTCCCCGTCTGACAGTTCAACCAACAAGTACAACTTTGTACTGATACGGATTAGAATCCAGGACTAATCTTAGAATTTCGTTTCGCTCCTGCCGTCACGTGTTCATACTCGTTTTTCAACGATTATAACTTTCTCAGCTTGTTTTGTAATATACTAGTTTAACATCGGATACCATACTCGAATTTATCCGAAAATTCGTAGACTATAAATCAAAACTTGAAGGGCTACATCAATGTGAATTAATTCCGTCATTACGTATTATTATTTTGATTGAATGACTTGAAGATTTGTGTATTGATCTATAAATAAACGGAAATTGATGAAAATTTCTAATTGTTTGATTGATTGTATTGGTGTCTTTCTTTTTGACGATCTGTACTGCTATCGAAATAATCCTTTACCGCACCAGGTGCGGCTAATCCAACTTTACCGCACCGAGTGCGACAAAGTTAATTCTCTGCCTGACAGTTCAACCATCTATAACGTTCACAAGTAGAACTTCGTAAAAATCCGAAATTGCACTGATATTGATTCAAACACGGGACTAAAATTTGAATTTCGATTAGAATCTCGCTTCACTCGCCGCGTCACGTGTTCATACTCGTTTTGCAACGACTAACTTTCTAAGCTTGTGTTGTAATATACTATTTTAATATCGGATGCCATACTGGAATTTATCCGAAAATTCTCAAACAATAAATCGAAACTTAAAGGGCTACATCATCATGAATTCCCTAATTAAATATTATTGTTTTGATTGAATGACATGAAGATGTATGTGTTGATCTATAAATAAACTGAACTTTCTAAAATCTTACCGGAAATTCGATAAAAATTTCTAATGATTTGATCGATTGTATTGATTGTAAATTAAATAGGATTCCATGTTTATAGTTTATCATCAATATTTCTCTTTTTAATGTTACTGCTCTTTGTATGGATTAATGTTAGGATTACATCATCACTGTTGATGATGCTGGGATGCGATTACGCACGTCTTCTTCTCCTTGTGTGCTTGATTATTTGAAAATGCTACGACACAAAAACGTTCACGTTCGTTACAGATAATCGATTATGCAATTTGATGAATTTACATAACTGTGCATTGTCTGGCCATCATTGTGATCTAGTCTTTAGATTTGGCATTAATATAATAGCAGTCGTATATATATGTATCATAATTTCGTGTGAACGCACCTTAATTACAAGATTTTCTCTTATTATCGACTGGTTATTCTTACATCCAACAAGGACGTTTCGATAATACGCCCACATATAGACAACAGGTCACTAATGTACAGTTAGAGGGTAATAATGAGGCGTCGCGACGCTCTAAGCCAATTAAATTCACACTCAACAACAACAACAATAATAATAATAGTGATGATAAAAGAGATGATATACAAATTATCATCAACATCATCATTATCGTTATAATACTGATGATAATAACGGCAGGAAAAACAGTTTGTTGTATAATTATTGTTTATATGCGAGAAATTTTGTTTGGAATGTTTCCTATCTTTTCAGGATAAAATGGAAATTTTCAGGACTTTAACATATATAATTATCCAGCGAAAATAACAATGTTGGATTTTTAGAATTCCATAGGAAGAACAACAACAACAATCACCAAATTAATTATTATTGTAACAATTGTTTTACGGTTTATTGTTTACGAAATCGTGATTTTCTCTCATTGATTACGAAAATTTATTTTGGTAGTCAACAAAAAGACCTTAGACATGAGGGGTGAAACGTGTCCATTTAATACAGGGTGTAATTAAATTACCTTCATACGAAAACTCCACTATCCCTGCGTAGAACCGGCTACAATGACGATATTTTGAAGGTTCTAAAAGAAGAAGTTTACTAAAACTGGCTGCAATATCGATAATGTTGAACGTTTCCAGTGGCTGTGAAAATGTTCAACCCCTTTTTCTAGAAATTATACAAATCGACTCAGTTTTTCGGGCCCTATACGTAGCCTATAGATTTAAAGGCAATTTGATTACACTCTGTATAATTTGATGTTATCGTTTCAAAGATGATTCCAACGGAGATAATCTCAATTAAAACAATTATTGTTGTCGATAATTAACGAAATCACCCCCCAATGGTCGTCTAAGGGTGTTTTTAAGACTGTTGTCATTGATTAATTAATAAAGTTCCGAAGGACGAATGTTGTTTCTTGTTAGTGAAAATAACTTTCCTTCATTTCATTCATTTGAAATAAACTCACTCCATATACCTTTTGTATTATGCTCAATTTTATCAAGAAAATATTAATTAAATTTGATGTTATTGCACAAATAGATCCATTGATCTTGATTAAGATTGTTGGAAATAGAAAATGAAAATGTGTTTTTTTGTTGTGTATACAGTTCGCAATAAAAGCGGTTTAGAAACCGAAAAATTGCAAATTCGTTTCAATAAACGATAATCTTGTTTGGAAATCAAAGCAGATCGGATTTCACAAAAACAAAATACAATTCGCTATTTAGATGATGGAACAACTAACAAATACGTACTCATATCTTGCTATGAACTGTTCAGGGTAAAATCGAATTGTCTTTAAATCCTCAAATTACATTTAGGGCCCCGAAAAACGGAGCCGATTTGTTTAATAGTTTATAATAAAACGTGCTGTGCTTATATTAAATAAATAGGTTAGTAAGAATTGCATGGGTAGTTTATTGGATATCCGAGATGTGCTTTACTGACACCTGCTTTATTATTAAGGGTATTCCGGATATATTAAGTCGATTCGGCGTGA
>JAZBGW010000038.1:0-13131 GCA_037464815.1 Mylabris variabilis
AAAAGCACAGCCAACTGCGAGAATAAATACCGTAGTACACCCGGTATATATGCGTGCATCAAAAACGCACTTGGCAACACTGTAAATGAAACAGTAAAACGCGCGTTATTTAAACATGCTCCGTTACTTGGGTATTATCCTGTCGACCTCTCAAAGCTAGCAGAAATGAAGAGCAATTTCCAAAATAAACATCCTAATAAACACATTAAATTCATGAAATAATAATAATAAGTCAAGTCGACCACCAGAAGGGCAAAGTGTTGAGACATCGACGGGATAATACCCAAGTACCTCGTACTATACTTTACGCAAGATATTCCAAATTTCTAATTTATCATAAAAGGGCATTTCAAAAATATAGGTGAAAACAAAATTTTGAAATGGCCATCTATCGGAAGAAAAATTAAATATAAATAACAATCCGACAACGTTCCACAGTCACTATGTCGCTACCATAGATAATAGAGGTCGCTATAAAAACTTATTTTGACGTAAAACTTCTGCATTTTATATCTTCCAAAAATTATCATAAAAATACATTAAAATGACCAAAATACACATCATTTCAAAAATAATTCTCAATGTAGATTATATAGAGACATAAAAATCATTAAAGAGGGTAATTAAACCGTTCTTTCTTTATTATTTGTTGATAATTTTGCAAAAATCCGTACTCTAACAGTTATTTTTAAGTATATTCTACCTATTTCTGTAAAAAAAGTTCCTTATTATACCTACCTATAGCCCGGTGTTATTTAAATTCAATTTCCAGAATACTTTCCGTTCAGTTAATATAAATAATCTACCAGATCGTGGTCGTTCATTATTTAACAAACAAAAAGAATTAGAATCTCGTTTGAAAGAGGCTAGATTTATATTAAATTCAATGAATGTTTGTACAACAGAACCTTCAAATGTTAATCGTGTTCCATTATATTGGGATGATTTAAATTCCGGTGTTAACAATGTCCAACCTAAAACATTTGGCAAAAAAGGTAAACCTTGAATAAATAATCATAAAAAATTAACTATATATATGTTGAAAATCTATAGGTATTGCTATATTTCAAGAACAGAAAGCTCTAACAACTGATCTACTCGAAAAGATTCACCATTCGTTACAATCATGCCCTAAAGAGACTGATTTTGCTGATGATCCGTTAAATTTACGTATTGAATTGATGGCACATCAAAAACACGCTTTAGCATGGTTATTATGGCGTGAGAATTCCAAACCTTCCGGTGGTATTTTAGCTGATGATATGGGTTTAGGGAAAACTTTAACAATGATTGCTCTAATTATGAAAAGTTTAGAATTAAAAAACGATAAAAGTGATAGCGATGATGATGATGATGATGATGACAATTATAGAAAAATTAAATATAAAGGTGGTACATTGGTTGTATGTCCTGCCAGTGTTGTAAATCAATGGGAAAGTGAAGTTAATAAACGTACAGCTAGAGGTGCCTTATCTGTTAATTTATATCACGGACCTAAACGAGAAGAGAAAGCAAAAACTCTAGCACGTTATAATATGGTTTTAACAACGTATACAATCGTTAAGAATGAATGTCATAAAAATGGTATTATCTCAAAGATAAAATGGAGACGTATTATACTTGATGAAGCCCATCAAATACGCAATCATAAATCACAAACAGCTGAAGCTGTATGTAAATTATACGGTAAATCGAAATGGGCTTTAACTGGAACACCTGTTCATAATAAAGAATTAGATATCTATTCATTATTAAAATTTATTAAATGTACACCATTTGATAATTTAACTGTATGGAAACGTTGGGTAGCTGATAAGAGTACTGGTGGACAGGATCGTTTAAATGCTGTAATATCATCATTAATGTTACGTCGTACAAAAGCTGAATTAATACAAGAAGGTACATTGAAAAGTATGCCGGAACGTAAATGGGAATTAATACGTGTTGCTTTACAACCAAATGAGAAAGAAATCTATCAAAAGATTCTATTATTTTCACGTACACTATTTGCTGAATTTCTACATCAACGTGCTGAAAAAAATAGTGAAATTTTATTAGAGAAAAATCCGTTGTTACAACAACAGAATCCAAATAGTGAATATTTTAAAATGAGAGAAAAATTATTAAAATTACATAAACGCAAAGAGATTAAACAGCATGAAATCTTAGTGTTGTTGTTACGATTACGACAAATCTGCTGTCATCCATTTCTTATCGCACAAGTAAGTCTTGAATTATTTCTTACAGTTATACCGGGTGCGTCACCTAAAACGAAAAGTTTTTATGGCAACTCCCATTATTTGGCGAGCGATTCGAAAAATATTTCAAGGATTTGTAAGGTGATATCTGGAGACCATTTTAGCAAAATTAGAACCTCCTAGCTCATTTCAAAGGTGGTTAAAAACGCTCGTTTTGAACAAGGTTGCGATTTTCAAAAACGAGCTAAACTCATAAAACGACTAAGAATGACTCAAAGACCCTCCCAACATTGATTTTTGTTGTTTTTCTCCATTGCATTCTAGAAAAAATGCGAAACATTCCCACCTGTTCCAAAATGAAATGGAGAAAAACGAAAAAAATTAATGTTGTGAGAGTATTTGAGTCATTCTTAATCGTTTTATTTAGCTCATCTTCGAAATTCAAGAGATCGTCAAAAAGAGCGTTTTTTGTCCAACTTCCAAATGAGTGACAAGGTTCTAATTTTGTTAAATGTCCTCTAGGGATCCTTCTATAACTCCTTGAAAATTTTTTCGATTCGTTCGCCAAATAATGGGAGTTGCCCTAGGATCTTTTCGTTTTAGGTGACTCGCCCGGTAGGTACATATGAGGAACTTAGAACTGAAACTTTTTTGATAGAAATATCGCTATAAATGCTTGTTTCGAAACGTTTTGCAAAGAAAAAATGCTCCTCATGTTCCTCATATCTACCTATAGCCTTTTTTACAATTAACTAATCATTATTTTAATTATCAAAAGATGTTGGATGGAGATGAAGATTTAGGTGCAGTTGATTCAAATGAAGAAATGGAAGAATTAAATCTTCTCGAACAGCTAAATCGTTTAGATTTGAACGAACATGAAACTAATGATAATAACAACAATCCTGAATCTGCAGGAGAGAGTGTTACATTAAAAGAAGCATCTCGTGGATTTTTTAATGCTTCAAATCCGATATTTTCCGAAAATTTTAAAAGTAGCAAATTAAAAGTATTATTTAATAAATTGAACGATATATTAAAAACAGATGAGAAATTGATTATTGTCTCATCTTGGTCGAAATTGTTGACATTAATTGGTGTACATTTAGAAAATCTTCAAATTAAATTTGTTCAATTAGATGGGAAAATACCAGTTAACAAAAGACAACCATTAATTGATAATTTTAATAATCCGAAGCATCCAGTTAAAGTAATGTTGTTATCATTGACAGCTGGTGGTGTTGGATTAAATTTGATTGGTGGCAATCATCTGTTTTTAATGGATTTACACTGGAATCCTCAAATGGAGAATCAAGCACAGGATCGGATCTATAGAGTCGGCCAAAAGAAACCAGTATTTATTTATAAGTAAATCATGAATATTTATTTATTTATATATTATTAATTTGTGATTATTTTGATAGAATAATGGTTGAAAACAGTATTGAGGAGCGTATCAAAGCCTTACAAGATTTCAAATTAGAGATTTCCCGTAAGATAACGCAAGGTTCAAAGGATGCTGTTACGAACAAACTATCATTACAAGATTTAAAAATGTTGTTTGAAATGTAAACGTTTTGTTGCAATATTTAAAAAAATAGAATATACGTTTTATACTTTTTTCAACATTTCGTGGGTTTTATTTTGGAAAACTCAATTCTATTCTTGTACGATTATGTATATCGTTAATTAGACAAACGCAGAAATATTGAAATTTTATTTTCCAACAATTGGTGTCATTGAATTTTCGTAGAAATCGGCGCCCAAATGTTGCCAATATACAAAAAATTTTGAACAATCTGGAGTTTTATAAATTGAACCTAAAAAAACTGCTTACATTTTTAAAACAATAATGTTTAAATTACAGATTGAAATTGTAGTTGTTTTTTCAAGTACGACGCATGTTTGATTATTATTTCAAATGTTTTTTTAGAGAAAACCGTCAAGTTATTTTGCTTCTGTTGGTAACATTGGTTATTTCCGGTGAGAGTAGATGGCGCCATCGATATTTTCCGGCATCTTGTTCTTGTTCGCACATTTCGTCATTGTTTGAGTCGACTGCCTAGATGTAAGGTGTGAATTTTTTTTACGTCCGAGATTTATTTGATAAATTGCTAATTTAAATAAAGAAATAATGGCAAACAATCAAGATAATAGCAATAATATGGAGAATGGTGAAGATTTCTCACAGGATGTGTCTGCTGATCAGAATTTCAGTACACAAAATGATGATCAAATGAATGGACAACAGGCAATGCAACAACAACCGCCACAACAAAATGGTTCAGGTGACGCTCCACCAGTGGATAGTGGAAGTGCTGATGCTCCCGGCCGTGATGATGATAGGTAAGTACATTGTGATGAATTCTCAATGTATAATTAGAAAAATTACAAATAAAATTTATACGAGAAGAAGAGAAGGTTGATTGAATTTAATTAGAATTAAAATTTATTTGTGATTTTAGGCGACATGCGCGCCGGTTGTTTTAGCATTTTTTTTTATTTAAATCTACAAACATCTGCAAATATCGAAATTCTTTTCAATTGGATTTGTTTGCAAATGTTAAATTTGATATTAAATAATGAATTTACATTTGTATTTATTGTTTTTATGTAATTGTAATTAAAAAAAAAATTATGTAAAATTTTCTCTTTCTAACTTTATAGCGTATCAATGGTAAATATGGCGGACTCAATATAATTGGCGCGAAATTTGAATTTTCTGTAATTCTAATCTCAGTATTCTAGTTTTCCTTTTTTTGAATTGCAAAAGGATTTATATACAATCTATTTTTATTTCAGCAACTATTTTGTGTAAAAAGCCGGGTCAATTTGTTGGTCATTCTATTGTTAAATTTTATTTTTTCAGTGTTAAACATTTTTGCCATATGAATCGAGTGAGAAATTTTGTCGGAATAAATTTAACGTTTTAATAATTGTTAATTGTCTGATTAATATAAAAGAAATAATGAATAAAAAAAGTACCGGTGTAGGATGCCAGGCTTAGCAAACTTTGTGTACCCACTTAAACATGCTTCCTTTTCTCCAGGTGGCTTCGTCCCGATATATGGAAGATAAAAGGTGGATTGGAGATGGACGATTTGGATGATCGCTGGGACCCATGGTATTTATACTTTTGGGCACTACTCCTACCAGACTATTTTAGTAAATTTCTCTACGAATTCTATAAAAAATAATTTAAATATATCGGGATTATTTTGATGATAATTCTTTTAATTTTAAGAGAACAAAATCTTAATATAAAAAATGATTGTATTTAAAATTGTTTGCTAATTTATAATCATAATTTTGACACATTTTTCTTGCCTTAAATGTAAATTTTACAGATTACTTTTGAGATTGCAGATCCATTTGATTGAACATTTAGGAATAATTAATTTTTAATATATATTGATTGCTCTTTTCTATTTGCAATTTTGTTTTTCTATTTGTGCATTTGTATAAATTTTGATTCAAGTAGTAGTAATTGATAAGCATTATTTAAGAAAATAATTACTTATTTAATAACAACAAAAAACAGTATAATGCTTAGGATTGTAAAATAGGTCTTCGTCTATACTAATTTCATTTAATTTGTTATTTACAGAAAGTTATTTGTTGGTGGATTAAGTTGGGAAACTACAGATAGTGAGTATTTTTTTAATTTTTCAATATTTGGAACGATGAAAGACAACCTAATACCATTTGAATCTATTATCAAATGATTTAAAAAATTAAAAGTAATCAACATTGTTTACAAATTCATTTAACAGAAAACTTAAATGGTAAAGCAGGTATCATAAATTTGTAATGTTCCATTAAAGTATTATGTACTAGTTTTATTGAGTATAGCTTAAAGTAAATGAAAAATGAGTTTACTCTCTTTAGCAAAATCAAATTTCGTTCCAAGTATTTCTAATGTAATTGTTTATTTCTAGCAATAGATACTAAGTAAGAATGTTTTTTTAGAGGAACTTCGTGATCATTTCGGACAATATGGTGAAATAGAAAGTATAAATGTGAAAACAGATCCAAATACAGGTAGATCAAGAGGGTTTGCATTTATTGTCTTCAATAATGCTGAAGCTATTGATAAAGTAGTAGCAGCTGGTGAGCATGTTATTAATAATAAAAAAGTTGATCCAAAGAAAGCTAAAGCACGACATGGTAAAATATTTGTTGGTGGACTAACAAATGAATTAACGGATGATGATATTAAAAACTATTTTAGTCAATATGGAACTGTAAGTTTATTTTATTTAAAAAAAAGCTATAATTAATTTTTTTTTTGTGTTTAGATTATTGAAGTTGAGATGCCATTTGACAAGACCAAGAATCAACGAAAAGGTTTCTGTTTTATTACATTTGAATCTGAACAAATTGTTAACGAACTACTGAAGACACCTAAACAGACTATCAAAGACAAAGAGGTAAGTTTTCTTATTATTTATGAATATTATTTGGTGAATAATGAGACTATGATGAACAAATAAACCAGTTCTGCTACTGATTATAATTGACGATAATACCAACCTGAGCTCACATATTTAAACAAACAATTTTAAAAATTCTCTATTTACAATTATTAAAAGTAGAAAATTTCTGTTTTAAGGTTGATGTGAAGAAAGCTACGCCCAAACCAGACGCAATGAATAATATGCGTGGTGGTCGAATGATGTCACGTGGTGGCACAACACGTGGTCGCGGCAGTGGCAGAGGCAATTATGGTGGTGGCCAAAATTGGAATCAAGGCTATGGTACTTATGGAAGTTATGGACAAGGCTATGGTAGTGGTTATGATGGTTATGGCGGTGGTTATGATTATTATGGTGGTGGTTATAGTGGCTATGGCGGATATGATTATTCCGGTTACGGAAATTATGGTAAATACTACAACAGGCATTAGTATAAATCAATAAATTGTTTATGTAGTTGATATGAACGTGCCTTGTTTTTTTCTTTTAAAACAATACTATGGTGCACTTACCTCTAGATGTATATTTTAATTATGTATATTAAGTATTTGAGGAAAAAAATATAAATAGTATATATATATAAAATAATCATAATAGCTGTAGGCTGCTTCTGTGATATTCACAGTTTTGTCTACAAAAATTATGAATGTTTTTTTAAAAAAAATTAAGTCAACATATGTTTTGTTCCTATAATTATATTGCATGTTGACCTATATGGAAATACATTGTGAAATATTTAAAGCTTGAATAAAGCATTTGTTGAATAAAATTTCATAATGTGTTTTCCATTTAACCTTTTGTGTCTTACTATAAAACATGAAAAAAAAATAGTCTTGGAAATCCTGCTTTAACTCGACAAAATAAGCATAATTCAGACTTTCACAAATTTATGGGAAAAAAAACACTACCGAAAAACCAAAAACAGCAAGTATACGTCGATTTGTAAATGTTTAGTTTTAAAGTCTGAATACATTTTTGTTTATTACTTTTAAAAGTTAAACAAACTGATTTATTTGTTTTGCGTGAATTTAGATTACGGGTACGGTAACTACGATGGAGGGTACGGTGGCGGACGCAGTGGGTCACGTGGAAAAGGTACTTAATATTGTTGTGTTTCTAAGTTAGAGTATAGATAAAAGAAATAAAACGATATCATATTGACATTTTTCCAATTATAAATTGAATATTCCATATAATTCATATCAGAAATTATTCCAGGTGGTTCCGGTGGTTATCAAGGTGGTAAACAACGAGGTGGTGGTGGTGGAGGTGGCGGCGGTGGCCGAAATCAAAGACATCAACCATATTAAATATTAGTTGATGTCTTTTATTTTGTAGGTAAATTCATTTGACATTTTTATATACAGGATAATTTTTGTTTTAAAACAATATTGTCTTGTTATATTTAGGTGTTGTCTCCTAATTTAATTGATAAATCATTCCACACCACAACCAGACTTTTCTTTGTACCATATAAGTGAAGAAGGAATGTGTTTTATATTAAAATAAGAAAAAAGTATTTTTTGCTTTGAGAACGGAAAGAACTAAATAAAACTTTAATACATTGTAAATTATTGTAATTTCAGAAATGTGTGTTTTTATATGTAGATTTACGTTAATATAGATAGTAATAATTTAGGGATCTGTTGTATAATGATGCATCATAATTCATTAAATCGATCGTTTCTTCATCAATATACCGTATAACATTTTCATAATTAAATAAAAAAAAATATTTGTGATTTATTTAAAGAGTTTTTTAATTATTTTTTTAATATTTTAATTAAATCAAATGATAAAAATAAATAATTTTTAATTATTATAAATCTCCTCATACAACAACAGAAAATAAAAGTGTATTTAAATAGATTTCGTTTGTTATACCAATATTTTAAAATTTTGCTTACAATTACCTCCTGAACCGATTTTTCAATAATGATATACTTTTCATCATTAAGGGTGCCTTTTTTGGTTTATTATTTGTTGTATGATTTGACGATGAACGTTCTGCAGCTCGTGAACCAGGATTTGGCACAACGATCTTACCAGCTTCACCGGCTGTTGCCAATGAATTTAGACGAGCTGATGGAGTTATCGTTGGTGTTTTATCTAAAATTGCAGCATTTTTCGCCTACAATATACAAACGCACACTATAAAATTTAATATAAAAAATAAGAGTCAAAATTACTTGTTTCTTTAAAATATTCCTAGGTGGTTTTACGACATCATCAACATACGCTAATTTTGTTGTACGTATTGGTGTTGATTTATCTTGTGCTTGTTTAATATTGGCTGTTAATGCTTTCAATTTAGCTTCACGTTCATCTAAACAACGCATATACATCTCACGCCACGATTCAAATTCTTCCCGTTGTTTATTCCGGAAATTCTTCTGACAATGAAATTGCCACAATTCGTCTGTATCCTCAACCAAATAAGGATTGTGGTGTTCTAATGAGAATAATTGAGTTGGTGTTGCTTTCTCCAAGATCGGTTTCAAGATAATGTACGGCACCCCTCCAGTATACTCCAAAGCTATATTTTATGAAACAATTATAATTATTCATTAATTTGTTTAGTTTTTTCAACAATTACCATCGATATTATCTTGGAGGATTCTTACACACAAATCGAACAATGTAGGAACTTTATTATAAAAAGTTTTGTTACCCGAGTAGACTTTGGTTCTGTAATTTTTAATAAAAATAAATGAATAAAACTTTATTTTTTAAGTTCACCTTTGATTTTTTGATGTAATAATCGTACTCAAATCATCAAATTCACTAATCGTCTTCTTCGTTGATATATCAGCCATTGTTAGATTACCTAATGGACGATAGTTGGGTGTAATTGGTGGTAGTAGACTGGAAATATCTAAATCTTGTGGTATTTCTTCACTAGGTTTCGGTGGTAATTCGGCTAATTTGATTGTTTTCTCTTTAACTACTACTGTATTATTTTTATCTGGTGTTAATTTACGTTTTGTTGAACTTTTACTAGATGATGGTTCGCACATGCCTAAAGCTTCAGCAAAACTGGCACCGGATGCTGAATCTATACCGTTTGTTGATTTCGCCATATCCTCACGTTTCGATTTATGTTTATTATCACTATGTCGTTTCTCATTATTGCTTGTCCGATGGTGATGTTGATGACGGTCGTCTTTTCTTGATTTCTCTTCAACTTTCTTACTATTACTACTACTACTACTACTACTATTAATAATATCCGATTTTGAAGATTTGTGTCGCTTCTTCTCCTTTGATTCACTTCTATCTTTATCGTGTTTATGATGATTTGAAATTTTCTCAGGTTTCGTTCTACTATTTGAGCCTTTATCTGAATGTTCTTTATGGTGATGGTGATGATGATGGTGTTTCGAATTATTCTTATCTTTCTCTTTATGTTTATGATGTTTGTGTGATTTATGTGATTTTTCCGGTTTAGGTGATTCTTGTTTTGATTTCTTATCATCGAATTCTTTACTTTTCTCTTCAATTAGTTCATCATTCTCTCTATTATCTTCAATTTCGTCATCTTCATCATCACCATCTTCTTCTTCTGCGTCCTCTTTATTTTTATAATAATTTGAATGATCTAAAATGAAAGAATAGAAATTTGTCGATTGAAATTAACGAAATAAAATCATAAAAATCACTTAGATTCTCTTCTTGTTCTTCTTCATTTGTATCAATAATCATCCGATCAGTTTCATTATTATCATCATCATTATCATTGTTTTGTTGATTCTCTTCCTCTTCTTCTTGTTCATGTTGAGCCAATACCATCTGTTTCCATTTAGCAACTAATGATTTGGCTGCTTCACTCACTTCACCACCTAATTTCCTTAAACCGTTCACAGTACGTCCCACACCAGTCTCTTCTAAATGGTGCACCTGAACTGGTAACTCTTGCAACCGACTGATATAATGAAGTAGCTGCAATAATAATTTCCCAAATTAATCTAAAATAAATACAAAATACAAACGATACCTTTAAATCATTGCGATTTTCACTGTGTTTCTCCAACGAATTCTGATAGTGTTTTATAGCCTTTGATAGGCTCTTCTCTGCACTCATTATCAATTAATTAACAAACAAAGGAGGAGAGGTGAAAAATAATTAAAAACGAAACAAATTCGAACGCAGAAATTGGCTAATTTAATCACAAAACTTATGACGACGACAATGATTGACGTCTATAAAATTTCGGCAACAATTACAACTTTGCCTAACAATTTAGGCAATTAATATTAATTCTATTACATTAAATCTTATTCTATTAACCATTTTATTTAATTATCTATGATTTTAATCACAGTTAATTCGTATAATTTTTAAGTCATCTGTTTATTCTCAAAAACGAACAAGAACCACCATCAAAGATAAAATTTAGTAGTGCACAACTGTATGGATATCTGTGTACACGAAACGTTCAAATGTCAATTTTCAACAACATTGATTGGTTGGAAACACAATCGAGTTCTAATTATTATATGATCAGGTACACAAATTCGTTTATATAACGTATTTATTAATGTCGTGACAGTTTTAGGGATTTTCGATTCTAATCGACATTTCCCCAGATGTGATTTAGTGAAAAACAAATGAGAGCTAATATTAATTATAAAATGAATTCTATCGAAATAATTATCAAATTATTATCGGAAAATATCGAACGATTTAAATAACAATACTTATTCGAAATTATTGCGATTTTTTTACCGTATCTCGAATTTATTGTGGTTGGTTTTAAATAGTGGCGCTTAAAAGTCGTGAGTATTCGTGTGGTCTCGTTAAATTTCAGCTTATTCGCAAGCATCGGATTGGTGGTCACCTAGTGACGCATTCAGATTTTCTACCCCCACTTGGTTCGTTTTGCGGTCTATATCGTCGACAATTTCCGTTGGTATGTCATGTCTGTGTGTGTATGTGTATTCCTATCGTAGTTGTTAATTAGGATAGTTGTTAGATTTAAATTAATTTTAAGTTTAGTATAAGAAGACGTTTAATTGTAATGGAAGAATACGAATACGGGTAAGTTGGATATTGTTGAATTTTTCTATAGATTTTTTTTTAAACATAAATTGCGCATATTTTTATTAGAATCGAAAATATTGTCAACCATACACAGTTGGTACGTTTTTTGTCAGTAGATGTGTGTGTGTATGTGTGTACGTGTGTATGTATAGGTATCGGCAGCATTTTAGCTGCCATTACGACTTCTATATACCGTACGATATAGTTAGACCGCATTTTTACCTTAAAATACGTGCTTTCCTAGTTATAATTGATTAGTATTTAGTTTTGTTTTGTTTAATTTAAACTATGTTACAATTACCGAAAGTGAACAACGACAAAGAAAAAGGGTAATTTTCACATAAATATTCATTTTTAAATTGTATCACACCAATGTGATTATTTTGGTTTTGGTATTCAAGCTTAGATGGAATGGACTGACGGCGTGGACGCTGTCGTCGCCGCCGCCGCCACTATATTTAACCCAATTGTTAATCAAACATAAATCTAAACAATAATCAATTTTTTGTTAATAATTTTTGGACCAAATTGTCCTTATCTGCGTCATAACATTCGGTTACGATTGAACAATTTTTCTGGTATTTCAAACTGATTAATTTCAATAGAAATCAATGTTATCCTATTATTTAATACATTCCTCAATAATAATCATGAATTTATTATGGTTTATTGTAATTTATTTTAAAAGAAAATGTGCTCATTGAGGGGTTGTTTAATTGATTACATTACACATTAGATGGCGCTGATAAAAAGCTTGATGGCCTCAAATATGTAGACCCAATTTGCAATACCTCAATGATATTCTAAATAAACATAATTGATGTTATTAATTTTGCAATTGTTTTATTTTGTTAATATCAACAATTTAATTGGTTTTATTTATAATTAATTACGATTTTTTAAAATTAATTTTATATTTTGTTTACAGCAAACTTTTTGTGGGGGGTCTGTCTTGGGAGACAACTCAAGACAATCTTCAACGTTTCTTCTCTAGATATGGCGAAGTTATTGATTGTGTTGTTATGAAGAATGCTGATTCTGGCCGTTCTAGAGGTTTTGGTTTTGTAACATTCTCAGATCCAGCCAATGTGAATTCAGTTTTACAGAATGGTCCACATACATTAGATGGAAGGTACGTTTATTTTCATTGTTTTATTCTATCATCATCATTATCGTTATGTTATTGTATGAATTTTAGAACAATTGATCCGAAACCATGTAATCCAAGAACATTACAAAAACCGAAAAAAGGTGGTGGATATCCTAAAGTATTTCTAGGTGGTTTACCTTCTAATGTAACTGAGACCGATTTAAGGACGTTTTTCGCACGTTTTGGTAAAGTTATGGAGGTGGTCATTATGTACGATCAGGAAAAGAAGAAATCTAGAGGTACTTACATCGATGATTTATAAAAAAA
>JAZBGW010000038.1:13161-23500 GCA_037464815.1 Mylabris variabilis
ATTTTCTCGTAAAAGACACGTTCTAATGTATTTTTATTTTATAGGATTTGGCTTTTTATCTTTTGAGGACGAAGAATCAGTTGACAGGTGTGTTGCAGAACATTTTGTAAATTTGAACGGCAAACAGGTGATTTTCTTTTTACCTTATAATCGATTATCTTATATTATTTTAATTAAAAAAAAAAAAATAGGTTGAAATAAAGAAGGCAGAACCACGTGACGGTTCCAATGCAAACAAAATGAATAATACAGATCCAACATCTGGATGGGGCCCACCACAAGCACCAATGGGTATGATGCAAGGTCCAAATGGTCAAATGGGTGGTCCACCAATGAATTTAGGTGCACCAATGGGTCCAAATATGATGCAAGGCTATCAAGGTTGGGGTACATCACAACAACAAAGTTATGCTGGTTATGGTACACCATCAGGACCTGGTTCATATCAAGGATGGGGTGCACCACCTGCACCACAAGGACCACCACCACAATGGGGTAATAATTATGGTGGACCACCACAACAACAAGGTTATGGATCATATGGTATAACAGGTATATATTTTTAGCATTATTTTGAATATATTAAAGTAGAATTTTATTTTTTTAATTCTAGGTCCCAGTGCTGGCAGTGGAACAAGTTGGAGTAGTTGGAATATGGCACAAAATAGTGCATCAACACCATCTGGTTAGTATTGTATTGCATTGTATTATTTTGATTTCTATTAAAATTATTATTTAGGATATATAGGGGGTGATATTTATTCACGTCAACAATCTGGACCTGGTGGTCCAGCAACACCGAGTGCTCCACCAAATATGTCATCATCAGGTGGTAGTTCAAAACCAGGTTCTGATTATAGTTATGCTGGTTATGGATCATATGGTTCAGCAGCTGATGGTGGTTATGGTCCACCACCAACATCATATGGAAGTGATACCAGTTCACAAGTTGGTGGTTATTCATCACAACCACCCACCGCAGGTGCTAAACGTTACAATGAATATAAAGAGTGGCCCAGTTCTTGACAACCTTGCGATAAGACAAGTGCGGCAGATGTAACCGCCCCTATTCATAATCATCTAAATAATTATAATAATTACAACAACAATAACATCAGCAACCACAACAACAACATCAATAACAACAACAACAACGTCAACAACAACCACAACAGCAACAATAATAATAATTTTACTAACATAAAGTATTATGATAGTAGTGGAGATAATAGTAATTTTTCATTTGTTTTTTACAATAGTAACGGTATAAAGATTGCATCAAAAAATCATCGCCCTTATGCATTACCATTATCGGCAATACCACCACAACCACCACCAACAGAACAACAAACAATAAAAAGTATTGATGGTAATGGTAATGTTAATAATGGGGATGATCATATGAAAAATTTTGATTATTCAGGGGCGGTAGCATTGACACGTCATCAAAATAATAATAATAATAATTTGAGTATGTGTTGTAACAGTTGGAAACATGTTGGCTTAAATAATAATATACAAAAAAAAGCCGGTTTGGTCGCTTCCGTTAAAATCAATTACTTTGATTAGACAGACATAAGAATGACGATTGGACGGTGGGAAAGGGAAGGGAAGGGGAGAAATTAAAATAAATAATAAAATCAACTATCATCTTACTAATAAAAATTACTATTTATTAATTAAATATTTAGATAAAATATAGAGTCGGACGCAACTTTTTTTATAATTTTAAATTTAAACGCTTTACAAGAAAAGTATTATTACGGACCTGTTATTTCCCTTTTGACGTGTTTTTTAATTGCCTTATTGTAATTTTATTTATTTTATTTTCGGTTGAAATACGGTACTTTTTGAATAATGTATAGAAAATCTTTAGACAGACAGACAGAAACATGTTGACTATTTTTAAGCAAAGCTCAAGTTGTTACTAAAATATTTACTATTACTACTATTATTATTATTTTTAAAAAAATAACGGCGTGATTGTAAATCAAATTTTTTACCTCATATCTCGTAAATAAATAGTAAGATTCATACAGATAGTCTGCGTGGTTACACACAAAAAAAATAGTAAAATTTAAAAAATTCTAGACTTAAATTTTTATTTTTTGGAAAAATGTGATTCATTGCTTAGTTGATAGGTGTTGTAATTTTACTGTTTCTCATTTAATTTATTTTAACTCTTTTTTTTAAGTAAAAAATGCATTTACGATACGAAACGATTTTTTTGAAGAATTTTCTTGATTATTATAGTATTAAAGTTGAAAGTTACTACTTATTAAACATACCTATATAGTTGCTCTAGTCTACAATTCTCTTGTTAGATAATCGATTATATCATAAAATATAGATGTGTATGTATATATTACGATTTAATAATTGTATTTTCTAAGTTGTTAACACTTGAAACACTATAATAATAATAATAATAATAATAATGAACGACCACCAGACAATCTAATTTAGAGGATTTAAGTGCTGTAAGATTTTAGATAAAACAAATTTAAGATCGGTTAATTTTAATAATTAAAAATTTGTTAAAGCATGATAGAACGAAAAAAGAATTCATACGTACATATATTCGCATATAAATATATGTTGTATGGATTTTTTTTAGGTGTATATACCTATACGTTAATCTATAATAGTACACAACCACAAATATAGGTGATAAGGTTTTTATCTAGTATGATCTGGCTGTTATTCAATAATTAATTAATAATAAGGAAACAAATTTTTTACTTTTTTATAAATAGTAAGATAAAACGTTTTCGCTTTATGAATAATAATAATATTAATAATAATAATAGAGTATTTGTGTAATTTTTAAAATATTCGAATTCCTCTTCATCTCAAACATTTATCTATAATTTCGTGTTTTTTTTTAATTGTATGTGGTTAATTAATTACTTATACATCTCGTTATATAACAAATTATTTATTTTTTTTTTGTATAAATTGATGTATTTTTATTATTATTATAAGCGAGTTATAGTGTGGTTGTGATTCTAAATAAGAGAATTTTTAAAGAACAAACGAAACACTTAAGTATAAGTTGTTTATTTACAGGACTAGAAAAAAATCGCGATTATTGACGACTATAATTATAGAATTTTAGCCAATAACGATAATATAAGAATTTAAATAGAGTTAAAGTCTGTCTGTCTGAATTTTAGAAATTTTTCGAATCCGTTTTCATTATATTGTCTATCTAATCGATCGTAATTGTGTTTATTGTTTATTATTATTATATTTTAATTAATTATATGACAATCTATAAATTAAGCAATGACTCACAAACTAGCGACCTATGGACACGTTTTAATATTGTTTTCTAGTTTTAATTGTACAATATTTTTTGGGTTAATTATTATTCTAAAACCGAAATTATTAAAAGAAAAAAAACGCTGAAACACACAACAAAACAGACCAACGGTTCTAGATTTTAATACTAAACAAGGATATTTTATTTGATCTTTCTTCTAAATTGAAAGATTGTGTATATAATTATTGATATTGCTAACAAAATTTAGATGCAAACAAACAAACAAAACAGATTGATGTACACAAAATAGGATATAGTGGCTAATTTTTTTAATTATCATTATTTAATTGTTGAATAATTTTCAACACAACAAAAATGCAAAATATCTAACAAAAATGGCTCAGTAGTACAAATTGAATTTTCTCTTGGTCAAGTCAATATTTATTAGTATATCTATCTATATAATGGTAATAATAATAATAATAGTAATTAAGAAAATGATTGATCTAATTTTAGCAATTCTCTATTATTATTATCTTTTTTTAAATATTTACGAGAATAATTTTAATTGAACACACGAATATATTAATATACAAACATATGTGATGGAAATGTATTGTTTTAAAAACAAAATTTAACTAAACCTAGGAAATAAGAATCTAATCTTACATTAAAAAAAAAAGAGTCGACGAACATACCGTTTAGAGTTAATTTATTGATGACATTTTGTATATTTACATCTAGCTGATCCAATTGTTAGTCTTAATAATAATTAATTATTAAATTTTAAAGAGAGTAAAAGAAATTTATAACAATTTGACTGATGTACAGATACATAATAAGTTTAAAAATCTTTTAACTATAATTGAGGCAAATTATCGATAATTTAGGTCTTATTAGTGCAATTCTATGTGGCTGATGACAAATTTAGGCCTTGGCCCCCCCTTACACACAAACACAAATACCCCACCATCATTATTTTGATTTAACGAATTTTCTAATCTAGGAGAACGTGTCAGCTAATTTTTTAAATAATACTCTTATATAGATTTATAAACTAAGAATTTTTGGAAACCAAAAAAAGCTGTATATTCAATATATGAGTGTGACTTTTAAATGTTAAGAGAGAATTTTTACAAGAAATCCTAAGATGTTGACTATTTATTAGAGTAATTATCGTTGAAATAAAAAAACACCCCTTAATTTATTATAAATAATATAATGTTAGGTGGAATTTTGTATGATTAGACGAGATAATTTTACGATATAAGTCTGTCGCGTGTGTATCACCAATTTTAATTCATCTGTTACAAAACGATTCTCATTTAATATATTCTTTATTAATTAATTATTAACTGTAAAGATTTGTAAAGGTTGTCGAAGTCTCTATATATATACATATTATTATTATTATAATAATATATTTAGTAGCGGTTGTTGATTGAAAAATATGTTTATATAAAATACATAAATATATATGATTATTATTAAGATTTAATTGATGAGAGAATTAGGAAAATTTTGGAAATACCCAGGCATAAGGTCGTTTAAAAACTCTTCTTACTAATTAATAAGTAGTGCGTTTGTACCGACGTAGTTGACTAAAATAATAATAATTAACTAGTTTTAATAGAAATCTACAAACAAAAATTGTATGATATTTAACATTTATCTTTGATTATTCAAATTATGGGTAAAATATAACTAATGGAAAATCGCTATGATATTTATTTCCTTTTTATACAAAAAGAATCGTATCCTAAAAAAATATCGCGTTCTATTATTTCGTCGTCGAAGTTGTTGTGATTATTATTGATTTAGATTGACAGTGTGTTTCTTGACTGTTGCACATTTTTTTTTAAAAAAGAATTTTAATCCAATTTATTGAAATTCTTCCAGTTCCTGTTGCCGCCTGTAGTACCTTCTCCTTATCACCAATCTTATCGAACCGATCCACGTCCACATCATCAATTCTATCAACACCAGATGGTACTAACAAATACATTGAAACATTCAATTGTAACTAATTCTATCGTAGGTGATTGTGCACCGACATTGGATACGTATTCAGGAGGACCACAGCGCGGATTTGGATATAATGCACCATCACAATATAAATACCATCCGTATCGTTAGTTAATTTCGTGAAATTAACGGGAAAAAAATTAAAGTGCGCCACAACATACATCTCAACAGCAAAATGATTGAATTCTCGTTTTTTTTTTTGAACTTGAAACCGGAGAAAATTTTCTGTATAGATCAGAAAACCAACAAAATTCCGTTTAAAATGTTTTATTATTGCACGCTATTTTGCATTATCTTTCCTTTCAAAATCAAAGTAGTTGTAGTTGAATTTTTGTTTTATTATTATTATTACAACCTGTTTCTGATAGTTATGTAATTTCAATGTTTGTATTACAAATAAATTTTTAGATATTTACTAATTTCTTTTGTTAATTACCTGACTTGTTGTTATTAAGGATCAATCAATATCCATTGTAATTAATTATTTATTAAATTATTGAAAACAAAATACATACGTTCTGTTAATTCACAATTTGTTGTTGATGTAAACATGTCTATTTCGTTTTTGTTGTTTAAAAGAATAAGCATAAAACAAGCTAAAATAAAATTTTAAGAATTTACATCATACCGAAACCTTTTGAATAGTTGATCGCTTTAATTAAACGATCCTCCAATTTCTCTTTAGTTGAATATTCCGGTAATAATAGAACATTAAAACATGTATGAGCTGTTGGTAAACGATCTGAATCGGGCCCATTACGGGCAATTACTAATTTTAAACGACTTAAACCACCAATTGGGACACGATCAGAACCTGTTGTGAATTGTAATAATTTACGTTTATCATCTAATGATAAACCATGCACTATTGTCCAAAAATCTTTAATTATTTGACTGTCTTTCGTATAACCACCATCGTATTCTGTTGAAATTTCTAATTCATCAAAATCGAAATTCTTACTGCCACATATTAATGATTCAATCTCATCTGGACGGAACAGTAATTCTAATGGTGATTCTTCAATTACCATTTGGAAGCCTTTATAAAAGGCACGGAACTGTTTCTCTACTGATTTGTTCAACAAATAGTCGGCATACAACTCGACAAATTCCTATTAAAAAAAAAACAACAAATATTTATATATAATTCAAGTTCGGTTCAGTTACATGAGATACTTTCAAGACGGATTTAGTACAATCTTAAAAGGATTCCGGACCTTTATGTCGATTCGGCGTGCGAAAATAGTCATCTACGGAAAAAACAGGGTACAAGAGTTTTCAATGCTATTCAGAATTTTATCAAATTTTTCCAAAATAGAAAGCTTTAGAGCATGCATCTTGAAATGCTCTATCCATCGCACGTCAATTTTTGACATTATTTTAAAAACCAAGCGAATAATCGTTGTTTGAAAATTGACGCACGCCGAATCGACGTAAAAGTCCGGAATCCCCTTAACTTTTTTATAAAATCAAATGTACCTGATGTAATTATAAAATAACTATTACTTACGTATTTATTCTCTTGTGTAACGTTAATGTCGTCACCATTCTCTTTCAAATCATAATTGATAACAGTCCCGAATACGTCCTGATAACTGATACTGAACGTTAACATGAAAACATCCTGTAAATCTGTATCATTATACTCCAATAATTGTTTCAAACTATTATATAAAGTCTAAAAATTTATATATTTAATAAAACAATAAATTCTATAAAGCAAATTCTGTAAATCTTACAGGATTCCAGTCTTGTAAATCTTCAAATGATCCTCGTTTACCCATTAATTTCCTATATAATACCATAGGAAAATTAACAGCTAAAATCACATTATTATATATGGCCAAACCCAATACAATACCAATTAATGTGAATTGTGCATCACTTTCAAAACTTGTTGGATTAAACCATACAGTACCAGTTTCACTTTGATTTGTAAACATTGCATAATCAGGATTAAAGATCTCTTCAATTACTAATTGAAAGAATTCTTTTGATATACCACCTTCATCAATACCTTGTTCACCTTCAAATTCAACAACTAATTGTTTCTTTAAATCATTTGGATATTCCATTGATATCATTTCTAATTCAACTAATGCATCATCAATTATATGATCACGACGTACTTTTAAACGTAAATATGGATTTGATGGTTGACCTGTTACAGCTTGTAATATACTAATACGTCGTTCAGAATACATACGTATTCGATTATCATAATATAAACCCATCATTTTCGTTGCTGGTGTTAATATGAAGGGGTAATGCATAAAACTGAATTTACCTAAAACAAAATTTATATTAATTAGTCTTTTTTCTAGTAAAATGAATCAAAACAGACAGCTAAGCCCCAGTGCTTACGGCACTGAGGGCTGTAGAAATAAAATATAGACGTGCTGGAATGGTTTGAAGCACTTAAGAAGCTAGCTGAACATAACAAGGTAAACTTGAAGTGGCTGCCAGCTCATCAACGCTTAGCAAAGAAGGCCGCCAAAAGAGCTCTAATTGGGCCTGGATCCTCATGCAGGACCGCTTATAAGGACGCAAAAGGGGCCATTAAGGAAGAATTAGAACGAAAACACCAACTCTACTGGGAGGAATTGTCCTGTCAAAGACATTCCTGAATCTTCTTTCAAACCGTAGAAGACCCAAAAAACTCCTAAGATTAAGCAGGAGGCAATTAAGGCAGATCATAGGACTGTGTAGGGCCTGTGAAGAGGAGGATGAAACTTCCCTTCATATTTTATGCTACTGTGTGGTCTTGAAGGATCTCAACAGAGCGTGGTATCTGGGAGGGGAATATATCTCTCCTGGTCAAGTAAATAGCACTATCTTGAGCAGTATCCTGGACTTTATTAAAGGAACTACTGGGGGAAGACTTTTAACCCAAATCAAGCGAGTTGACGAGCGTACAAAAGGACTTAAAGGTCGAGGTACAGTGGGGCACGAAGCATGACTCGGGTGGCAGGGTCTAAAAAAGACCTCACACAAAAGCAATAAATACCGGGTGATTCACATGGCAACTCCCATTATTTGGCGAATGACTAGAAAAATATTTCAAGAATTTGTAGGATGTACCTGATGATCATTTTAGCAGAATTAGAACCTCATAGCTCATTTGAAAGTTCGTCAAAAACGCTCGGTTTAAACAAAGCTGCGATTTTCTAAAACGAGGTAAGCAAGTAAAACGGTTAAGAATGACTCGAAGACTCTCCCAACATTGATTGTTTTCGTTTTTCTCCATTGCATTCTAGAAAAATTGCGAAACACTCCCACCTATTCCAGAATAAAATGGAGAAAAACGAAAAGAGCAATGTTGGGAGGATCCTCGAGTGATTCTAGGTCGTTCTGCGTGTTTAGTTTGTCTCTGAAAATCGTGACATCGTCAGAAACGAGTGTATTTTTAGCAACTTCCAAATGAGCTACAAGGTTCTAATTTTGCTAAAATCTTCTCTAAACACCCTCCTATAAATCTTTGAAATATGTTTCGATTCGCTCGCCAAATAATGAGAGTTGCCACAGGAACTTTTCGGTTTAGGTGATTCACCCGGTATAATATTAAAAAAAAAAAATTATAAATACCCATTTCACTTTTATAATTAGCAAAATCACGATCCATCTCTACTGTATCACTGAGTGGTTCATTATAAAATTCCGAAAATGGTAAATACGGTTTTCTACAATCTAAAACATGAATTCCCAATTCGGTAGCTAAAGGATCCATAGGTGGTTGATTTTTATTCAATTTAATCGCCAAATACGAATCATCCATTGATGCTGTTAAATCTTCATTACGTAAATCAGGTGATTCAAGTACACCAGCTAACATATTCGCATAATATAAAATCTAATAATTTAAATAATAATTATTATTAAATTATAAACAAAAAATTAAAATTCTATTTATACTTTCATTAATTTCGTAGCTGATGTTATAACATTCTCATCTTGTACATAAAAATCACGATGAAACGGTGTAACAATAACACGTAATGTTACTAATTGTTGTAGATTTTCGAGAATATTTCGTAAACTGGATCGTCCAGGTCCTGACCATACTGTTGCTAATTTTGCTTGTACATCAATTGATAACCATTCTGATGCACGACAAATTGCCGGCAATGCTGTTTCTAAAAAATCACCACTACCTAATACAGGCAGTTCAAATACAATCAATAATACATTAACAATATCATCTTGATTGCCATGTTCTTTACGTGTTGGTAATTCCATTTGTAAATTACCAGCTAATGTTACAAGTGCATTAACTAATGAATGCTCAAATATTGATGTTTTCAATTTAAATAATGCTGTATATGCACGACGTACAGATGATAAATCAACTGGTAAGATTTTTCTTGTTGTATCATTTGATGTATTCTCATCTTTATCTTTTTCATCTTCTAAAGAACGTACTTGTTCTTTCTCTAAACCGGATATTTCTAGATAATTGTTGAATTATTATAAACATATTTAATAATAAAAGCACAAAATAATTATTACCTTTTTTTGTACTTAAACTATTCACGTTATCTTGGTCTGTTTGCAAGAAACTTCTCGATAAATTCTCAATACTACTAAACACTTCACCTAATTTCCTAATAAGACTTAGATAACATTCAGTAGTTTCACATTCATCAATTATATCGTAGAGCATCTGTTCTGTTAGATAACTAGTCGATGATGTTGCTGCTGCTGCTGCTGTTTAAATAAAAACAATCACAAATAAATCGAATTATAACAAAAAAATAAAATTATACCACTACTATTCGACATGATGTAGTTTCGATCATCTAAAGTCTCTTCATTTGTTAACATCTTTATTGTCTGATTTTTACAATTCTTATCACTATCCGATGTTGATAATGTTGTATCACTTAATGTTCGTGCAATTTTCGTTGGGTGTCGTTCACATAAACGGGCGTCTTGTGAACACAATTGTATAGCTTGAGCAGCCGCCTCGTCCGGACTTAATGGTTTTAACTAAAAAATCGAAAAAAATTAAATTAAAAATACACAAACAAAAACTAAATAAAATAGACAATG
>JAZBGW010000038.1:25455-55439 GCA_037464815.1 Mylabris variabilis
TTTCAGTCTATTTTGGCAAAAATTTCTCGCACATGAAACTAACAGTGGCCCCCACTTCAACTCATCTTTTACTATTTTACTACAAAGAAAAAACCGTGTAGTATGCATTAAGGCACACTTTTACCTGAACGTGATCATTATTACAAAATGCACTAATTAAGTACGACAATAAATTGAGCCCTAATTCCTGTAACTCCCACCATTCAACTTTGGTCTGTGGAATGTAATTATTAATTAATTAATTCGTTAATTGGTAATTAAAGATGGAAGACGTGTATATTTAAAATTTTCAAAAAAAGGACTACTTCTTATGGGTATTGTTTGTACTGTGTCCTTGTAAAAAATTAAAATTCGTCTAAATTAAATCTATTTTAATTGTTTTATCAATTGCGGATGTGTCCGGGCCACTATAGCTTGTAATTTCTGTAATTGACTAAGTAGACTATTGTTTGAATCTTCTAAACTTTCAATTTTACTACGATAATTGTTATTCTCCGATACTAAAATTTCAACTTTCTTCTCCAATTGGTCCATGTACTCTTTCTTCTTTCGCCGGCTCTCCTGTGCCGATATCTACAATTAAATAATAATGGTTCATTATTCCCTCTCGTAAGCCAATCAGAAAAGTATATTGAAAAACAAGACTCAGAAGTTGACAATTCCTGCACGAGACCAAGTTTAAAAAACGAGTTTTTTAATGGTCGAGTGCAGGAATTGACTTCTGAAGCGAGTTCTTTTATATTATTTTTGCACCCCTTTGAACCCTTATTTAAAAAAATAAGTTCATGAAATTTAGGGAATTTTGTAGTGGTTGGTATTGCTTACATGACAACTAGAAATTCAATTCATATTTCAAATGTTCTTTTGTTCTTCGTGCCACTTGATTTTCTAGGTATTTTCTAACAATTTATGATTTTATTAAAAAAATGAGGGATGGTGACGTTGCTTTATATTTTTTATTAAAAAATATAAATTATTGCAAGTAAAACAGTAAATTAACAATCATTTTAATTGAGAATTATTGTACCTTATTTGACGACTGTCATATGAATTTAAGTTTTACCAACTCCGAAAAAATAAATTATTCTAGATATTTCTCAAAGTAGTTAAGAAATATCCCATTTCCACACTATTTCTTATGCTAAAGTAAGTCTATTTCCAACGCAAAATAGGAAAAATAGTATTTTTCATTATTTTTCTCCAATGTTAAAAAAAAAACACAGTAACTAGAAAAATAAATCAAGCAACAATTTTAAAAAGTAGTTCTAAAGTATCCCTTTTTATGCGATTTTGAATCATAGTTGCTGTGAAATGTAAAAATGCCATGGCAACGCAACGACAAAAATAAATAACAACAGATTTAAAAAATACTTAATTGTGAGGTTATATTTACAATGGAAAGTGACCAAGAAAACGATTTTATTAACAGATAATAGTTTCTCTCAAATGTAAAAAACCATGATAACGACAAATAAATAAATAAAAAGAGACGGTTTTAACACATAGTTCTAAAGTGTCTGTTTTTTGTGCGATTGATGATGAAGAAGGTAAGTATTCTTGTACACCACTAATACCTGTACATTTAGAAATAAATCCTAGTAAAGTATAGTATACAACTCGCTATAACGTGTAATAATAGCACTAATATACTATTATTATAAATTAATCCATATTTATTAAACAATCTTACTTTATTCTTGATCTTCCTTCGGATTTTCTTCAATGACTTTTCTTCGGCTTTCGTTAACGGTAACCGTGTCGGTACAGGATATCCTTCAGCAATCAACGTCCGTTTCTCTTCTTCTGTTAACATCAACGTCCCCGTTGATCCTTTCTATAAACAAACACATAAGAGAATTTTACATTAATTTATACGCATGATTGATAAAACAATAAATTCAAATTACCGGTTGACTACTGATAAGAGGCGTATGAATAGGTTGGCGGGTTGTTGTTGTTGTATGATTCATCAACATTTTCGCTGTTGTTGTCGATATTGTTTTCCTTATATTTGGTGATGGTGGTTGTGATATTGTCGTATTATCTTCACTATCTTCACTACTACTACTGCTACTACTACAACTTGGCGGTGTTGGTGGTAAATTAAAACCGTTAATTGGTTCAAATTTTATATTCAATTTCGGTATTTGTTGGATATTATTACGTTGCGGTATGATACTGTGCGGGGATGTAATCATGATACTAGTTTGCGCCAATATTGGCTTCTCCTCTTCATCCTTCTAAATATTCATATAATAATAATTGTTTAATTAATTAATTTGTAATATAATTACCACATCAATATCGAAATGTAATTCGCTGGTATTCATAAAACTTGATTGTGGTGATGATGGACATGATGAATGTGGACTGTCCGGTTCACTTAATGGCTCATCTTTGATTGTAATCGTCTCGTCTGATAAGCGATCGCAGGACATTACCGGGAAACAATCCTCTTCCATTTCTATAATTTGTTATTAATTGTTTTGTTGTAATAATAATAATAATAATAATAGTGGAACGTTATAGTAAAATTACCATCGATTTTCTTTCGGGATGTTGGTGAATCCGGTACCGAATCACCATTCGATGCTAAACTATATGAATGTTCCGTTTTTATCGGTCTTGTACCTAAGGCAGCATCCGTCATTAATCGATCATGAATCACTACGTCCTTCTCCATGTAAGTCCAACTAACATCACCTGATGAATTCAAACGAAGGACCTCTTGCATTGTCTATAAACAACAATACAATAGATGACAAGTGTCCCCACTATTTCCTTTGGGAACTATATCAATAATATTGTGATTTGTTTTTAATTTTATTTTAAATAAAACAATGAAATCGGAAAAATATTGGAAATATGTATTAGAAAACCAATAATTGTTATACCTCTTGTCACTTTGACAACCTAATGCAATGTTGTCGGTAGCACAGATCTTACAATCGGAAATTAATAAATCTATTCGTTTAAAATTAGAAATAGTCTAAACTGAGTTATAATCAACTTTATTATCTTAGAATTATTGATTTAAAAGGTTAAAATTCCAATAGAAATAATAATAAACTAGTTTCATCAATGGAATTTATCTTAAATCTAAGAAGAATATCGGTGAAGTGGCAACATGGCGACTATTACGACATCTAGTATTTAAATATTGTAATAAAGTGTAAGTCCAGAAAGGCGCTAAATAATTCAAATTTAAAATTATAACAACAATTACAGTAGAATCTCTCTATAATGTAGATTTACTATCATGATTGATGCTGAACATTGTTGTAGTTATAGAAGTGACCTATTGTTCTATTGTATCATTTTTTTTCCATATTGTTACACAGTAATTAAAACGATTCTAGATCTAAAGAATTAAGAAGTACACTAATTATAACAATAATACTAATTTTAAGTAGAAGAATAAGGATAGAAGGTAGAAATGTTTGTGTTGTTTTTGATTAATTATGAAACGATTCAAAACAACAATGAGTAAAGAGAAACTGAATTGGAATCATGCCATTAATTGCTTGATTTTATCATGTTAATAATGAATAAATTTCGATTGGAAAATTACGCTTTTTTTTGTTGTTATTGTGAGAACTATCAGTTTTTGTACATTATTTCAAGGATAAAGGCTTGGAAAAGAAGAATTTCTCTTATTAAAGACAAACTATTTATATTAAAGCTTTGAAGATTTGCATAATGTGTGCTCGTTTTTTTTTGGGGATAGCTACACAATTTCATCGATATTGATGATAACTTGTGGATCGTGTATGTACCTAATTGAAGGCAGGAGACGTTTGCTAAACTTGTTTTGAAAACTCGTTAGAAAATATTTGTGTATTTTTTGTTTCGATAATAATCTCTTTTGTTGCATCTAAACATTTCAAAAAGTGTATAATTCGCATTAAATTATGAAACATTTAATATAAAGAGGAAAGTCAATGATCTCCAATATTCGCTACGCTTGTGATTTCCAAAGCCTTCACCTTGCCCCGTCTTTCTATCTTTATCCATTTATAATTCTACCGGTGCACGTTTTAATCTAATAGGAGAATAATTTTCTAATTTAACTATACAAGCGAATAATAACAATAACAACAACAGCGAAAAAGATTCGTGTTTTGAGCGTGTTCCGGTTGGGGAGAGAGGCCCCGCGAAAATTCCATCAAGTCCTTGGCCCGGGCCAATTCCTTCACACTGTCACAACACTCTAACAAGTGTCAACAACCTGGATCTATGCTGGATAACCGCACTTTGCAATGATGATAGTTGGACTTAAACATAGACAAACATTTTGACAAGAAAAATAAATTTTAAGATCAGTGATGATTAAATGTTATCGAAATGTTAGTGATGCTTCAATAGATTCTTGGATGGTAAAAAAAAAATAGAAATGGAAGAGAAAATTTTTGTATTCTTATGCGGTCTACAAACTTGAAAGAATTCGCGGATCAGTTATTTGAAGTTTTGCTGTGTGCATTCAATGAGCAATAAGGACACGAAATGTTGAATGATTGCAAAATGCACTTTTTTTATTTATTTAATACACACAAAAAAGACTGCTGAATATTGATATTTTTGTTTATAATTCCATTCGGATTTCTTAAAGGAAATTTTTCCTAATAGTTTTTACAATATTATCGAACAAATAACACATACCGGTTTCAGTTCTTTGCACTTTTATGTAAATCATTACAGAATAAATTTAACAAGGAATCTTAATTTTTTCAACAGATAATACCTACGGAATATTTGTTTACACGATTAATTCAATGGTCGGTTAAATAAATTTGAGCAGTAAGCCCATTATTGCCCAATTGTAGCGGGTCATTGTACTTGTCTAACAACTGTAAAATGATGACCATTCAATATTATAATTTACATGACCATTTGAAAATAAATTGTTTAAACACTAAGCAAAAATTCTTCGGCAATAATAGAGTGGACCAGAACTAAACCGACCGACGTGACTCGATGCCCACATACAAAAAAACAAGAAGCCAAAATGTAGGGGAAAGTGGGGTAAATTCAAAAACAATGAAGTTTAATATCGTAATGAAGGCAAAGAAATCAACGATTTTTTGAATTTTCGTATTCCTGAGAAAGAAAAAGACGAAATTATTGTTTTGATGCTTCCTAACCATTATTTTTGTGATTTTAATTTTTAGTTTACAATTACTTCTCATTAAAGTAATACATTAAAATTTATTTCATCGACTTCTGCAATCATTAAACTGTTTAATAACCATCATAAAAATATTGAACGGATAAGATACATTTATTTAAAAAAATATTCATTAGTTATTATAAATTAATTGACTAAAATGTCTTCAATATCTTTGATTTTAGTATCTAACAATAGCAGAATAGTTTTGTATTTATGAATAATGATTTTTTAATACTTTTTGGCATGAATTCGATTTACCCTCATTCAAGTTCAATTTATACATGTCCTGGAACAAAGTACACTTTTTCGATTACTTAAAAATAATCATTAATAATAATAATAATAATATTTCCTTAAAATGATTAATTTATATGCTCGATGAAAGTTTATATTAAAATTATTTAGGAAAGAACTGATTGTGAAAATAAATTATTGAACCACTGCAGACTTTTTAAATTTACCCCGCTTTCCCCTACTCATCAATTTTCACACCTAGATGGGCCTCTCTGATCAAAATTTTAGCAATTCTTATAAATTATTGCGAGTCGAGTCGATTTCTTTACAGTATAAGTTGCGTTTTTTACGACAGTTAATCCCTTCGATGGGATCAATCGTGATCGATCGAATTACAAAATATCCAATTCAGTAGATTACGATAATAACAACAATAATACAGGGAAAAAAACGTTTTAAAACCAGATTAAAAGTTGTAGCTTTCACTAGAAACCACCAGTTGTCTTCAATTATTCATGATTTAATCGAAATAGAAATTTTCCAGTTTTCAGGAGAAGGGAAAGAAAAAAGGAAAATTAAATCTATCCGAATTTTCTCTAATTTTAAATAACGACCTCAACTGATTCTCTCCTTGTTCCTTTCTAAAATATTACTCACTAGATAAGTCACCTTTACATTCGTTTTATATTGTGGAGCTTTTTCAAATATCAGAATATATGTAGATTACCTTGACCGTTGATAAAATAGAAATTTTAAAAGTGCAGGTATTTAAAAATAGTCCTTTGATTGTGAATTAATTAGTTATTAGAATTGATTTATAAATATAATGTTATAACTGTACTTTTGGAGAGATGGTGGAGGCGGAAACATTACTAATCTTATTATTGTTTAATGTTATTTAAATGTACATTTTTTTCGTTCATTCAATCACCACAATGGAATAAATCAAGAATTACAAACAAATCCTGAACGACGTCTTTTCCACGAATAGTAACAACAACAACGATGTTGATGATTAAATTAAAATATACATGAAAACCAAGTTTTACGTAACAAATAAAATCAATTCATATGCATGTTTACAAGTATCCTCTAAAGAACCGAAGCCATGCCTGTGATTTTCTAAAGAATGATTTCATTGACGTTATATAAGAAATCCCTCAATATCTTACTTTTATTATTGTTATTATTATAACTACCACGAACAAAAACAGGATGTTTCATAAATATACAGGGCTTTTTATATAAATATGGTCATAACAATAATTTACCAAAAATTAAATATCATTAACGCCAAAAGTTGTAAAAGGGCGTTTTCACTTCCTTCAAATTTGTTAAAAATTATTATATTCTATAATTAAATAAAAGAGTTATAGCGAGATTATGTTATGGACCGTATCTACGTGAAAAGTTCTGTATGTTTTTACAGTATATGAAGAAAAACCGGAATTTTTCGTTAATGAAAGTAGAATGCTTGCTAATTAGTTTCAGAAACACAATAATTACTGCAATTAAAATGTACACAATTTTATTTTCATATAATTAAGATTCCATACAATATGAAAATATGCGTTTAATTAATTTTGCTTAAATTTTCCAAATATAGACAACTATACAGGGTGATTCAAGAGGATGGGCCATTAAGTTCTTTCTCTAGAAATTATTTTCGTTGTTTTAGCTACCCCTGTTATATGGGGTAGTGCACTCTACTCTCTTATTTTAAAGCGCATGATACATTTTTTATTGAATTTTTAAATTTGATAACATGACCCATGGTCTAGCGCTGAAAGGTTTTTAGATATTTCAGCTTTTAGTACAATTTTAAAATTTGCAGTGTTTGATTGGAAAATTCATATTTTTGAAGCTACAACATTTGAAACGTTGAAACTTACATTAGAATTTAAGTAGTACAAATGATGTACTTTATATCAATTTAAACAGACTTCAATTATCTTTCAGCGTTTAGTTGGAATAATTTTTTTCACACAATTTTCAAACTATAATATTTTGATTATTTTAAATAGAACGCTAGATTTTTCTTAATATGGTAAAATGGAGAAAAAAATTCTGTATTATAGTGTATTAACATTCCCTATACCTATTTTTCATAATTTTTCAGTTATTCAAAATTTTAAATTTCGTCCAATCACTTCTCTTGAAAGAAAATGTAATACATCCAGCCGCCTATGCCGAACTAATTTCACTATAATAAAATGCATAGAAGGCTTAGCAAAATGACATTAATTGTTACAACTTTAGCACATTCTACATGCACAAAAAGCAAATGCAATAAATATTGATTTAATTAATTACCAATTTCAACCATTAAAATAGCCTAAAATTAATTAATTAATTTCACGTTAATTGTAACAATTGAATTGAAAGTTGTTTTCCTAAGTCTTCTATGTTTTACATACTATTCTTTCAGTGGAGAAAATTAAATGAAATTGAAAATTTTGAATAACTAAAAAATTATTAAAGATAGGTATAGGGAAGGCTAATACAGTTCGATGCAGGATTTTTTATCTATCTAATCGTATAAAGAAAAGTATGGTATTCCATTTAAAATAAGCAACAAATTATAGTTTGAAAATTGCATGAAAGAAAAATGTATCCCAGCCAAACGCTGAAAGATAATTAAATTTTGTCTAAACTGATAAAAACTACATTATTTGTACTAATTAAATTCCAAGTTTCAACATTTCAAATATTATATTTTCCAAAATAGGAATTTTTGAATCAAACACTGCAAATTTTAAAATTACACTAAAAGTTAAAATGCCTGAAAAACTTTCAGCGCTAAACCATGGGTCATGTTATCAAAGTCCCCTTCTATTTCATCAAAGAATTTAAAAATGCAATAAAAATGTACCATTTCATTAAAAAAAAGAGAGTAGGGTGCACTACCCCATATAACGGGGGTTGCTAGAATAACGCAAATATTTTCTAGCAGAGGTTCAGGGGACATCATGGCTATACACTTCCATCAGTTACAACTTCTTATACTCTTAATGGTCCATCCTCTTGAATCACTCTGTAAATATATGACTGTGTGGGGGGGAAAAACGACACAATTTCGGTGTAGAGATGATAACAGTTATCTCTAAAAGGAAATCCTAGAAAAATACGAAAATCTATTCTAATATAATTGTTATTTAGTTAATTTTCCTCAATTGAGAAAAATTAACTAGAATTTTGTCGTATTTGCATTTCATTAATGACATTTATCTTAATTATACAATAGTTGTAACTAAATTTAAACGACAATGACAAGTTTTTAATTGTAGTCGAATTAATAAGATGAGGAAATTGTCGAAAACTCGAGCCAAATTATTTCCTGTTCTCAACTACCGAAAAAAAAAAATGTATCATCAAGATAGATAAACGGTCGAAAAAATGGCACAAATGACCGGATATGGACTTGAATGGAATGTTAAAAGACGATAATTTCGTCTGTGTGTCGTCAGTACAACATTATAACTAGAACCACTGTCTTTAGATGTATGATAAAGGAAGTTTAAAACTATGATAAGGATCAGTTAGATGATATACAACCAGAAAAAGTGTGACGCATTGATGAGTTACACATTACAGGATGTCTAGACAGGAAATTAGCTTGGGAAGATTCCCTTTAAGGGAGACAGATTCTTACCAAGCTACAATAGGGATTGTTTAACGCATCGGTTAACAAAAAAATGACAATTTGGTCGTTTTTTGAACAGGATTTATAACTTTCGAGCAAGAGTCAATAACAAACAGATGGATCAATTTAAGTTTGCCTACCGTAGAAATGCAGTAGAGTGTATTATTTCTCTCTTACTCTACTGGTAATATATTAAAAAAAAAACTTGTTTGGTAAACTTAAATTGATCCATCTGTACTCTAATTCCAGATAATTGGTGCGCTCGATAAACGCACAGTTTTCGGTGCTTTAATAACTTCAATTAGATTTAAAAATATCCCTGATGGGGGTCTACACGCTCTCGTTTTTCATATCGATTTCAATTACTTCAATCATTATAATTTTTTATCATTGGCCGTGAAACAAATTTAAATTGAATTTTGTACGTTTGTATTTAGAAATTTCAAATTTTTATTACCAGTATTGTGGGTGCATTTTTATTATCAACATTGTTGTTACTGTTGCTGTATTTTTTTTTAATACGAAACCGATCCAACAATTGTGTTGTGTTATCAAAAAAAATAATTGTCTAAATCGATAAATATAGAAGGTTGTTATTTAAACGGCAAAAATTATTATTTTAAAAATTTCAAAGTCACGTTTATTCAATAATTGTACGTTTTATTTGCAAGCCAACGAAACAAAAATGATTTCCATACACGAATTTTCCTTCAATTGAAATTTTCCAATCTAGTAAAATGTCAAGGCTTTCATCTGGGGGGTGGGGAAAAAAGAAGGTAATTTCACTTTAATCGTTTTATTTAGTTGAAGACAATCCGTATTTTGTTCTTTTATTAATTTTTTGCTCGTTAATTTTGGAATAGATTCAGATGACTTTGCTTAAAAATTATTAATTGACGTGTCTTGTATCGAAAAGAAAGTTGAATGTTGGAAACAGGTTGGAATTAGTTTGCCTTTCTAGTTTTTTTTCGTCTTCTTGTTCTTCTAATTCTTGTTGTTCTATCTTTTAATCTCTACTGATATTGCAAAATTTCTAAAATTTATTCCCTTTGTATATTAATAGTAATAATTTTATCAGCAATATCATTAATAAAACGATAGGGGATAGGTTTGATAACAGGTGATAAATAGTAAATATTTGGTGTTATTAGGAAAATGTATTGATCTTCTATTACAGAATAGATCAATACTTGGAGGTGTTTTTTTTTAAAACTTTCTCTGAAAAAATTACAAGTTTTGTATAAATATCGAGTTGAATGATAAAATAGACAAATCGTGTAACTTACAAATTAATTATTACGATTTACTGTATGAAAATATATAGGGTGATTCAAGAGGATTGTACAAGAAGTTCTAGTTAATGGAAGTTGATGAAATTTGCTATATAGCCATTAAATCTCCTTAACCTCCCCTAGAATATATTTTCATTCTAGCAACGGAGATTGCTACAACCAACGAAGGCGTGAGAGAGCATATTTGGCATTGCAAATTTTAAAATTGCACCAAAAGCTGAAATATCTGAAATATTTTCAGCGCTAGACCATGGGTCATGTTATTAAAGTCCCTTTCAATGTCATCAAAGAATTCAAAAATGCAATAAAAAATATACCACCCTATTTAAAATAAGAGAGTAGACTGTACTACCCCATATAACGGGGGTAGCTAGAAAATAATTTCTAGAGAAAATTCAGGTGACCTAACGGCTATATACCTAGTTTAATTACCTTTTACCAATTAGAACATCTTATACTTTTAATGGTCCATCCTCTTGAATCATCCTGTATAGAGTAAGACTTGATTATTATGAATATTCAACTTTATAAATATGGTATTACAGATTGAATTTAGTGGCTGGTCAGGTGCGTACGTTCTTTTTGCATAATTCTCCACTATATTAATGACATCACACAGTTCCACAACCTTTCCCACTTACACACCCACATGCCTAATTATTACGGTTTATCTCGATCATTTCTCATTTTGGCACAGTTCTGACAAATATTCATGCTATAAAAAAATTGTAGAAGCTTCCATGATCATGTGTGAAGAGGCGAGGAAATGTTTATAAGGCTAGATTTTAAGACATTTTTGTTCGATATTTTGGTACTAAACCGTGTTTTGGTAGCTTTTGAAGACATTCTCAACTCTCACTTTAGAGGAGGGAAAGAAGCAATATAAAAAAAAATTCTAGTATTTAAGTGCGATTTCAACACGTTTTTGTCGTAAATCATCAGGTTTTTCTTGTAATTTTTGCTACAGAATAGATAACAACAGGAATTGTCTTAAATTACCATTTTTTCTACCAATTTCTGTAATATAAACTCCAAAAACAAGTATAGATGGATCAATCTAAGTTAGTCTAAATCAAACAAGGTTCGTTTAACCGATCGTGTTTCTTCGAAAAAAAGTTTACATTGGGGTAAGAGAAAGAATTCTACTGTAGGTATGATCTACTGTGCCGTATCCATGGTGGTTTTGGGCAAACTTAATTTGATCCATCTATACAGCGATGGTGGAAAAAAGAACAAACAATTTTAAGCGACGAAAGGATTTATGCAATTTTTATAGATTCGATTGTATTCTTAACCATTTTTCAACATGAAATTTCTACTCAAAATCATCTAAATTGCTCACTCAGTTAACTTTGATCCTCATGTATGGGGCCCATGGCGATCTTGATGCGCCCCTGCAGCCACTGTTACGTAACCACTTTTTATAATAATACTGATATGATTGTTATTGTTTTTACGGACAATTACCTCTAATAGAAAAGTAAAAAACAAATAAAATATTACCTTGTGGTTTTACTTTAATGGGAAAGTCTGATTATTTTCAAAACTAGTGCGATTAAAGGGCTTTATCAAAAAATTATGAGACAGTCTGTATATCACACAATAATAGATTTGTAATAGAGAGGTCATAAAAAATATACGACCTTGTCTTATATATTTTTTGTTGTTGTTGTTGTTGTTGAAGTAACAGTAATAATAATAAAAATGTTAATAATAAACGGAAGTGGAAATGTTTATATATTATCAAATTACATAATATTAAAAAATAATTAACAAGAGGGAAATGTGGAATTTATCGATAATAAATAGAATGGGTATTGGTATAAAGATCATAATAATTCAGGCCTTTGGTCTTAAAATCCTGAAATTTCCATTAATGACTCGCTTAAACAATCCAACAGATGTGTGCAATAATGCATTCATGTTCTTAAAATAAACAGCAAATACCAACAATTTAATTTGTCCCATATTAATTAAATTCGAATTTATTATAAATTGTACATTATTGTTTATTAATATTTACGAGCAATTGTTGATTGATTAATGAACAAAGAGAATTTATTAGAAATCGTTGATGTAACCACGATATGGTCGATCAAAATTTTATAGGGAATGATAAACATAAAAATTATAAATTGAAAATTAACTATGTACGTACATATACATACATAATATACTCATAGATTCAATCCATTAAAACTGGGAATAAAAACGATTAATTGGTCAATTTTTAATTTTAAAATCGATGCAATTCTTATCGCAAACAATGGGTATATATTACAATCGATTGTTGGTAGGTATTGAGCGAAACATTGATAAGGGTTTACGGATTTACTTCAAATATTCAAAAATTGATTGAAATATACAAATTCATGATAATCACTATAAACAAGGCCGGTGACCGATGACGACAATATTTGATCATCATCTTTATTGTTAAGATGTTTTTGGTATGACTCACATTATGCTCGCTCAATATCACGGTTTTAATACAATCACTTGTTGCCATCCTTTCTCTTCCTAAAAACTCAATTAATATCCTGTTCCTAATTGTATTAATAGAATTTTACAATAAACATTTTCATAAATAGAAAGACAAGCAGAGATCTGTTCTGTGTTAGAAATAAACACAGTTTTTACACGAAAATATTCGTAAAAATAATCACAAATTGAAGATTGTTGAAAAAAGGGGTAAGAAAGCCGTTCCAATTCCGGTTCCAATTAGTTTGCCAACAAGTAGAACGAAAGGCAACGAAACAACAGTACTCACGTCAATTTTGTTGTTGATATTTCCTCGAATAAATTAAATTAGTCTGTAATATATTCGAGAGTTTATGACATAACTAAACGGATTATATCTAATAAGGTTTTTTGATAGAGAAAGAAACGAAAGGGGACGTGTGTGTACTGCTTTCGAAAATCGAAATTCGGGCCAAGTTGAGCAACTCACACGGTTGTTTTATACAAGAATCGAAACGTCCCCTGGGATGTTTTTTAAAGGTGGTCAATTCTTGTAAAACTCCTATTAGTTGACACGTGATTCGAAAAATATTTCAACGATTTGTAGAGGGGTCTCTGGAGATCATTTTAGTAAAATTATAATCTCGCAGCTCATTTGCAAGTTTAGTAAAAAACGCTCGTTTTGGACAATGTCGCAATTTTCAAAAAAGAGCTAAACACTGCTTTTTTCGTTTTTCTCCTTTGCATTCTTGAGAAAATGCGAAATACCTGTTCCTGAATAAAATGGAGAGAAACGAAAAGAATTAATGTTGGGAGGATCCTTGAGTCATTTTTCATTTTTAATTACTTCTTAAAAATCGCAGAATCGTTAGATTGACCTACTTCCAAATAAGCCACGAGCTTATAATTTTGCTAAAATCATCTCCAGGAACTACCCTACAAATCCTTGAGATATTTTTCAAATTGCTCGGCATCTAATAGGAATTTTGTAAGAATTGACCACGTTTAAAAAAAACAATCTGTTATTGTTACACTATTCTTTCACATTTTCTATACAATAACATACAGAGATATAATAATAGTAATAATTGCAGAAATAGGGTGAAATTTAGAATTTTTAATACAATCGATAAAATATTAAATTTTCATTCGATTGATTCGATATATTTCCGTGCTATTTAAACAACCTAGAAATACAGTGCTTTTCACGTAAACGTGGTTATAGGTCAGGGCAACTTGAAGGGCAACACCTAGGCTTTCTATTGGAGGTGGAAGCGCCCTTCTGCAATTGTTAAAAATAAGAGAAATTACGCAATATTCAACGAAAAATTGCCACTTTTAAAAACTAAACACAAAAATAATCTTTACCTTTTGAAAAATTAATAGTCGTTTGCAAGAAAAAAATGTGTTAAAATCTTAGGGGGTGACTGACCTGTTTCAAGAATGTGGATCAGGGGATTCCTTTCCCTTGGAACTATAATTTTTTAAAGCTAGACAAGACGTAGTAAATTGGAAGAAATACCCAATTCTGAACAATTCACACTTTAACAAAATAAATTAATAAATAAAGACCAAGGGAAAGAGAAAAAGTATTGACTAACAGAATCATCTGTTGTGTATCGAATTGACAGAATTGAGTATTTCTTCCAATTTACTACATCTTGTTTAGTTTTAAGCATTTATGGTACCAAGAAAAAAGAATCCCTGACCCACATTATGAAACAGGTCAGTGACCCCTCAAATATTAACAAATTTTAAATTCTTTTCTTGCAAAGTAAAATTAATTTTACAAAAGGAAAAGATTATTTTTGTATTTAATTGACTATGAATTTTTAAAAGTGGCAATTTTTTATTGAATATTCCGTAATTTAGAAAAGTTGTCGTCAATTTCTCCTATTTTCAAAAATTGTAGAAAGACGCTTCCACCTCCAAGCTCTTGTAAAAATCATTTGATTTTATTGATAAATGAAAGAGATATTGCCACTGACCATATTTACGTGAAAAGCACTGTATTTCTTTCATGACTCAACTATCATTAATCAGGATTCACACTTTTATTAGAATACGATGTAATAGATTCAAATTATTCTACAAATTCTTGGATGATTAACGGTTTTTCACCATCTTCCTCGAATTTTGAGATTTTGCAAATAAGTGAACGGACTCTCTCTGTGTATATTCCATTCACTGTAAGACTCTTCATCAACACAATACAGAAGTTCTAGTTTTGACCTCGATTACTATAAAAGCAACGAATGTGATTTGAACAACCGCTAGAAAACCTTTCTCCTCTATACATAAAGTATCCATCTATCTATTTATCGATAGAATTCGATTAATAGAAAGATTTATCAAGGTTTCTACTATACAGATGCGAATCGAGCGTGTCATTTTTGGAGAGGAGTGAGGTGTGTGGTAATTACAAAAAAAAAAAATAACAGTAAATTGGTATCGCGAGATTAACGTTTGAAAATCAGTGAATCGATGATTAAAATTGTAGTATTTCAAATGTCTCTAATACTTATTAAGATTTTTTAACACTGTATACCGATAACAACACCTATGATTTCCCATAATTTTTACGTTTCTGCATCAACAACAAGTTTAATTAATCGTTTCTCTATCTCTCCAATTACAAGACGAGGAAACCGGTGAAAATTATTGAAAATACTCTTATTTATCGGATGTTATGTAATAATCATAATAATCATCGGCGCCTCTAGATAATTTCATAGTATTTCTACTACAAATTCATTCCGAATTTTGATAAAAACAACACCGAATTGTTACGTGTAAACAGTTTATAAAAATTATTTATCTCAAATTCTCACGGTCTTATAATATTTAAATACCTACGTATTTCGACTATAACTAAAATTTAACGAGCACAAATTTGAATATTCCAATTCTCACCGTGTGTGTTATTGCAATGAAGCTACAAAATGCAATTAATTCTCCACTATCAAATTATTATTGTTTTTTTTTTGTTATCAATAAACGCAACTACAACTAATGGAAATATTTGAAAGAGTAACTTTCTCTCTAATTGTTCCTCTATTGCTAAACTTTGAGTTTTTTTGTTGCTGCTTGATACAGAGGGAAAGTCTCATAAATTGGAGAAGAATAACACAATACAGTGTACTTTTATTCACCATTAAAATTGCAACCCTCAAATTGCCGTGCATTATTCAAATGTTTATTTAAAGCCTCAGCCACCCCATCAGAATATCGAGAATCATTGAAATTTCTCGATAATTTTCCAAAAAGGGTACAAAAAGTTCGGTTTTCCTTCACAGGCAGGGCCGTCACTAACATTTAAGCAACTCAGACACTGTCAAAGGGCGGCAAAATTATAACTCAATGTTATTTGATAAATGTACAACAAATAAAATATTATCGTTATAAAGCATTAATACTAAATAAATTTTGCGCTGTGAAGGGAACAACTTACAGTTACAAACTTTTCATTTCTAAGTAAAGTTGTTAACTTTTAATCCAAATTTTGAGAATATTTGTCATAATCTATTTGGATACTTTTAATCGATTTTTGAGTTAAGATTTTTAAACATTTTCCTCCTAAATTATAATTTTTAACAAATTTTGCTATAGAATTATCAAAAGTAGATGATTTAGTTAAATTTAGTAGATTTTAAAATGAGCTCTTCAGTTTTAATTGAATGTTATTCTGAGTCTAAAGAAGCAAAATTGTGTCACCTTTAAACTGTTTTTTCACTAAAATCCCAAAATTTTGGCAAATTTTCTATTGAATTATGAAACTTTAAATTAATTTTCCATCTAAATTCTACTATTCTAATCTAGATTTTAGAACATTACTGAACTTTAGTTTAAAATCTTAGTAAGAATATAATTTTGGTTGATTTTTGAGTTACATTCACACTTTGCTTTCAGATTTTTTTGTATAGAATCATTTAAGAAAGGAGATTCATGTTTATACACCTTGGTAAAATTTAAAATTGAATTCTCCATTTTAATCTATATTTTAGAACGCAGTAGCCCGGATCATCAATTTTTGAGCAATAAAAAGACTTTATTTAAGCTCTTGAAACCAACAAAAAATTCGGTAAAAGCAAGAAATAACACCTGCCCTGAACATTGGACATCCATATTAGCCACCCTTGATTAATGATGAAAAATTTACCCTAACATTAAAAAAAAAATCGAAAAAATGTGCAACAATCTTGATTGATACATTGAAATATTGTTTTCTATTGTCACATGTTTTGGTAAAATAACAAATAATACCGGATTTTGCCTCATGACGGCCCTGTTCACAGATCACTCTATTGCAATTTAGTTCGGTTATAATAATGATGGGCCATCGGTACTGGTTTCTTCCCATCATTCGGCCAAACTTTATCATCTTGGGAATTTCCTGCAAGATACAGCAAATTTTTTATATATATACATGTAGAATATCTTGATTGTATCAATCAACAATACAAAGATCGTTAAAAATTCCAATATAAAACCTGTAATATTCTCATTCTAAACAGACAACAGTATTCATTAGGCTCAATCTTCACCTCGTACTTTTTTGCGTACATTTTAACAAACACACACACACGAGACATTGTATATTCAAGCACACATACACACACCTAACAGTACCTTAGTGTAAACGACCGGTACGTTATTCCGAATACCTTTCACAAAATTCCTTTGCAATTGGTTTGCTTGAAGAAAATATTCTGTGTGTGAGTGTGTGTGTGTGTGTGTGGTGACACACCGGGTTGGTATCCTGCCCTAAATTATACCAATTAGAATTTTTGGCGGATCGAAATTTTGCATCGAATCAAAATCAATTGCAATAATTTGGAATAGAGGCAAAAATTTTGATGAATATTGTCGAGAGAAAGGTCCAGACGATAGCCATCGGGTTATGTAACAGCAGCATGACCGATGCATGTCCTTGGCCGTGGTGGTTCTCTCTCTGTCTGCTTGTTTGACCACACCATCAACAGAAATTTAGTTAGAAGAAGATCAATTCGAACAAATACCGAAGAGACAACAGTAATTCCAATAGTATAAAATTGGGTAATATTCGAACTAAATGCAACTATCTATTATTATAGACTTTTAACGATGATTGAGCTATTAAAAACAGTTTAATTTTCTAATTCGTCTACGAATAGGAATCAACAAAAAAGAACTATAAAACTTTATCCAAAACGTATGCCCTAATATTTAATAATAACAATGATAATAAAAGTGATGATAACACGACACATATTCATGCATACATTTGCTTATCTAATTTAGAGTACAGGGTACTCGTCCACGAATTCATGATAGTAGCACATAAAGGCGTGTCTGGTTAATATAATTTTATTTTATTTTTTTTTGATATGTACAAACACCGGTATATATTCAATTATCTTATCACAAATTGACGATTAATTTTAGAAATTTTCCAAGCATTCTCCTTGCCTAATTCAAAAAACGACCCGATTTCTTAGCCCACTATCAAATCATTAACGAAAAACGACAAATTTTCATCAAAGAACTTGTTTCTCCTCGCCCAAACCACTCCCTACATCGACTACAAATACAGTTTGCAAAGTGGCATTATTTTTTTTATTTTCTAAAGACAGTCTAATCTAAATATGAATCGTATGACCTTTATTAAAATGTAACAGGATCAGACCATGAACTGGAAAAAGCGTGTTGTACAGATCAATCAAAATTCTGTTGAACAAGCAGAAATTTTCTATAATCAATATAATCACCATATATACAACACATCCCTTGATCTTCAGTTGTGTAAAATTATAAAATTCAATCACAAATCATGTAGTTCTTGTGTAATAATTAAATAACAATACGGCGATGGTGGTATATCCGGAAGGAAGTCACCGATTATGGTTAAATATAAATCTATGTGCCTCAGAAGAACCGCCACAAGTGGACACGTTATATGCGATTGTTGTAATAAAATTTGTACATTTAATATGAAAATTGTGTAACTTTTTATCGATAAGTTCGATATAAAAAAATAATTAATCTTTAAAGGATGTACTCGAATAACTTTCGTCTTTCAATTCTATTCATTTTTTTTTAATTATTATATAACTTTATTTTATTATTACAATTATTAATATTTTTTAAAAGTTACTACAGTTGTTGACAGAAAATTATTAATATTCTTGATAAAATTTGATAACATTGGGGTGATTGTTTAGATGAGACGAATCTCACAGATAATGATAATTAACAACAAAAATAATGCACGTTCTTTTTTAGAAAGTGAATTGATATCAAATGAATGTATGTAGAAAAGATTGAATTAAGGTGAAGGTAAAGCGACCTTTCTTTCTTTCTACATTGTTTCATATCTGGAAAGAAATAATTACAGATTCATTCTATAGACAAAAATTTGAGAATTATCAGTGGATTTTGTTAAATAGAAAAATAAGTAGAATTTTTGCACTTTGCCATTTCCGTTACATAAATCATTCGTGTTTCACGTCCGTCCTATCAGTTAATTACTTTTAGCAAATTATTATTACTATCATAACCATAAAAAAAGCGCACATAGATAAAATAATTTGTAGCGAATTATTTGAATATATGGCAACTGTATAGGTCGGTCGTACATACATATGTCAAGACAACTTTATTATTAATCGTTTTTTTTTCTTGTATTTTGATTAATTTTCATTGTGAAAACCTATTACCCTCATATGTTGCAGTGGTAGTCCACCCGCATCAATATTCGTCGATTTCTTCGAAACAAATCGATCGATCTATTTATGAATTAGAATATAAATTGTACTAAATATTCAACAGAGGATAGAGAAAAAAAACACGGATAAAAATCACCGGAAAAGTATCTTCAAATCATTAAAATCACTTCACTTTTACTTTTCGCTTGAACAGGTATCAGAATAATTTTTAAACGGTAATTATTAATCAATCAATAGGTACTTGGTTGAAATTAGCGGAAATTGTTTTTTAAACGGTCAAAATACCGGCGATTTGTCTCAAGTATGTGAAAAGTCGATGATCCTTGTCGCACACATTTGAACTCTCCTTAATCAACAGCAAGTATCGTGAGTGTGACAGAGATAGACGATTTTTGTATAAATGCATCGGTATATCGGGATATTGGCGAAAATATTTAGAATTAGAGTGGAATCCGGAAAGAATAGTTAGAATTTTAAACAAAACTGTATAAATAGAATTTATTACATTAATACGTCTTCCTTATTGCAATTGAAACGTGTATATTGTTTTTTTTTCGTGTAAAAATAATAAAAATAATACTAATCTATTTCTATCGATAGCATCAACGGTAGACAATTAAAAAATAATTTCTGATTGTGCGATAATACTGATAACAAATATATTCAATGGGAGAGAGTGCAGACACAAATTATACGAATTGATTTAGAAATTTAAATAAGCATAAATCTCCTGTTAATTACAAGAAATTTCAAATCTAAAACGATTACTAGGGAAAGCTTTTCGTAAACAATTCCACGTAAAATTTCGAAAAAAACATTGAAAATACAACACGCACATCTTATCAGGATTTTTCAAAAAAAGACAAACTTTATCAATAAGTATATGTACATAAACCGAGCTATTTTAAAATTCTAAACTAAATAATTAGTGTTATTTGTGTTTCTTGTCCTTATACGTGAATTATCCGCCAAATAATACCCGCTTCTTGCATTATAAAATATTACAATATCCACCGGAAGTGTACTGTTAGTTTCCGGAATATTTATCTAAAGATATTTATAGAGAGCTGAATGCTTCTTCAAGACTTTTAAATAGAATTAGAGAACTTACCGGATCCAGATCGGTTTCCCATAGCTCTTTGAAATCGTCATGGGAGCCGATGAACGGTGAAAACACTTCCATATCGTAAAGGAACTTTGAATTATTCACAAAAACACACACTGAGAACAATCACAATTCCATATGGGTGCCGGTACTTGATGAAATTTCAATAAAAAAAACACTCACGCCTCTTCTTCAATTTTTAGGCCCACAATTCAAATTCGCACAATTCTTCAATTCGATTTTCCAGTGCGACACTTAAATTACCGAAACGTTTTCGATGTTTCTTCCTCTACTTTTTGTATGAATGCGTAAAGTTCGTATTTGTATCTATGAATGATTGATAAAAATACACATACAGTACTCACTACAAGAGGTTCAATGCCGTTCTAGTGGAGAAATACCGGAGTCCGGATTATAGGCAGCAGGACGGTAATAGTGAAATGGGCGCCGGCGATTTATAGTCGGATGCGCGTTATAAAATGTGCGCATGCAAAATAAATTATGAGATTATTATTATTTTTTTAATTAATAATAAAAAAAAACATGCTAGAGACTATTGTTTTTTGGTCCCGGCTAGTTTGGTTTACAAAACGATTTCTTGGAATTTTATCAATACGCAAAATAGAATGGAAATTCATTAATATCCGTGGGGAAAACCACAACTTCTTACATTTACCAAAAAATTATGAAACGCGAACTATCTAAAGTATTTGGAAAATTTTTAAATGCCTCTGATAACAACGAACTGTGTAAGGAATTTAAGGCGAATGTAAGGACAGTTAACACAATAACGAAACCATTCATAAGAAACATGTATAATTGTTAGAAAAAAGGCAGTTTGTATATAGATTATTTTTTGTAAAAGGAATGCAAACATTTAATCGTACAGTATTCCAAATTCTCTCCAATAACATTAGAAAATATTGGAATACTATACATCCAAGTCTTATATAGTGTAACACTGTTATAATGATGTGTAAATTTTGTAATTGCATGTAAATTGAGCTGTGGTTAACAAAACAAAAAAAAACACTACAAGCGATAGTTTTAGCCGAAATAAATATTAAAAGTAATTAAATAAAACTACAACTTTGGTATTAATTAAAACAACCAATTGACTAAATGATTAAATAATTAATAATAATTAAAAAAAAGTGGGGAATATAATCGAGCGTAATCAATAAACAACCAAAAAGAAAACACCACCTTTCTGTTACAACAAAAACAATTGTTATCTACTCAAATTCACTAATGGATACCATTCAGTTGTCTCTTTATTCAAATTGAAATCGACCAATTCTAATTCAACACCACCCAAGAATTCGTTCTCTTGTAACGCATCATAATTCCATACCGTTGCTTGTAATTTACGTTCCTTTACAATATCCAAAGACATTCGATATTCCAACTGTAAATTAAATTTTATCATTTTATTTGAGTAATCAATAAATAACGACGAAAGTTAGTACCATTTCAACAAAACTAGGATGACAATTCCGTTTAATAACTTTAGTTTTACGTTTCGTTGTCTTACTGGCATCTGGTAATAGATAAACTTTAACATAAGTGGATGGTTCTTGACCATTTGTTAATAATGGCAGGCCACGTACATGATAAATCATAACACTGAATACACCTTTCGAGAATTGAAATGATAGCTTCAATTGACCCTTTAGACGACCAGCTTCATTCTTCAATTCTAATTTACGATCTACAATTACAACTAATTGTAATTAATTACTATTAATTACATAATATAAACATTGCACCTTTAGCTTTCTTTGAATAGTCATCAAAGAACTGTTGGTCCCTTAACAACGGATGAAAGAATGTATAAACAAGATCTGAATGTGCAATTTCATCAGCACATTTAAACAATGATGTAATAAATAAACTAACTTCACGGTAACGCTTCTCGGCAACTTGTTTAATATTTGAACGGCCCACATGTAGACCACTCGATAAACTACAATACCAATAATAATTATCAGTTATAAAATAATCTATTGATAATAAATATAAGTCTGTAATAATCGACTGATATCGATGATTTTATCAGAAATATTAACGTGTGTGTATTTAAACAAATATTAGAGAATTTTGATTATGGGTTTATTTGGTGGCTTTAGAGCTAAATTAAAAAGTAATAAAGAGAAGAACAATAATAAAATCGATGTTGTATGTACGAAATACAAGGTTTATAAAGAATTCGACAGTAATCCAATAGAATCACGTAAGAATCTTGTTTTGAAATAATTCTTGTATTAATAATCAATAAATTTTAGTTAATCAACCAACTACAAGTTATAAAATTAAAAAAGAGAAATTTATAAATGTAACGAAAACAATAGATGAGAAAACGACAACAGAAACATCATTAGAAACGGCACCAATTGTTGATGAATATATCGATAAAGACAATGATAATTTTGAAGTTCATATTGTAAATCATACAAATGATCAAAATGATGAAGATGATAACAGTGAAGAATTAAGTGATACACCAACAACACCGTTACAATACAGTAGCCAAGCGGCTAATATTTTCTTCGGTAGTGATGATGATCATCAAAATCGTGATTTTATTATAAATAATAATGATAATATATCGAATGGTAGTAGTGCTAGTGCTTGAATATAAATTATAAATAAACAGATTTGATTAATCCTCTGATAATATTAATCTTTTATTTTTTACCTGTGTAATTTAGCTAATGGGAAATAGATGCATAATTTTTGATGTAATTCACAGAATTCTTTATATGTCCGTTGAATTTCCATATAACTCTTACTATCAGCCCGATAGACTCTTAACACATACACATAATACTTATCAGGATCGTAACGTTTCCTATAATTCACAACTTGTACATGAACTAAACGGCCATCAGTTGCCATACTGAAAAATCAAATTTTCAATAATTTTTTTCAATAATCTTAATAATATTTGTTAAAAAAAACCTGTAAGTTTTCGGTACAAATGATAATAAAGTGCCTTCATTATGTTCACTTGAAAATTTCAATTGTGCTATATTATGTAGAAAGAAATTGAATTGTGTAAACCATGATTTTAATGAGCTTTCAATTAAACGTGCAAAATATGCTGCAGCTTCCGGATTTGATGTATTTGGTAATAATGCTCGATGTAAATAACTTACAGATTCCGGTGTCATACCACAAATTCCCGATGATGCCATCTATTACAACATTTCAATTATTAATTAGAAATTAACATCAATTAAAAAACAAATTACTAAAGTGAATAAATATAAGAAGATATTGCCGTTATTTCGTATAATATTGAAAGCTTGGCAACATAAATCGACGAATTTATGGAATTTCTCCGATGGACGATCACCACCATTTATAACATATGCCATATCTGATGTTAATACAAATGGTGCACGATCCCGTTTAAAATTACCAAACATCTGTGCATCACCGAGAAATTTACCAAAATCGATATGGAATAGATGGCCGGATGTTTTCAACATGATATTATCGTTATGTCTATCACAGATACCAAGAATATATGTTACAACACAATAACCAGCACAAGATGCTATAAATACCGGATATTAAAACAATTATTTTATTGTATTATTATCAGAGACCGGATTTTGGTGCGCCTGTGACCGTGGCTTGAGATCCATATCCATACTAACATAGTAAGCGCATATACCGGCATCGCTCGACTGTTAGATAGTTCGGGCTGTGACGCCAGCGCTCCAAAATCCGATCTATGATTATTATAAAAGAATTCTACCAGTAAAATTCTCAACAGCTCGTCCATATTCCAATTCAGATGGATTATGTTTAGCCAACCATTCAGCTATTGGTTTATCTTTAAACGAACCAGTTAAACCGTGTTCAACTTGGATTTTACGTAAAGTTTCCGCATTTGTTACCATTTCTATCATACCTTTCTTTTTACCGGTTGGTACACAAGTGAACGAAACCATTTTTAAATCTAAACCTTTATTCAACCATAATTTATCCATAAGTCTAACCACCTAAAAATTAAAACAACCAATTAAAATCCTCAAAAAAAAAGAAAGTTATAAACAAGATTTCGAAACGGAACGGAACAAACGAAATTTTGTCCGGAACGAAATCTGGAACTGAGCCGAAAACAAAAACCGTTTTTTTCCGGTTCAAGCTTACAACTTAATATGATCTTGTTTTTAAACCCTCTTTCATCCCTGTCACGGAAGTACGTCAGCAATACTTAAGGGTACTTAACACTTAAAAAATGAGATTTTGACGATAGAAATTAGTTTTAATGATTTTTAATTGAACCGGAACAAAAAAAAACATAACGGTTTGAAACCCTGGTTATAAACAAGATTACCTGTAATGTTAACATGTCCTGTTGTAGATCATCACCAACTTTATAAATAGCCGGAATTATCGAATTATCCGGTGCTAAAAAATTGATCTTCAACGGTAATGTATTCGATTGGAAATAGAATGAGGTGCGTACTTGAACACCAGCAACACGTAATGTTGGTGATAATGGTAAACTTGTTGGATTATCAATTAAATTCGAATTTAAACAATCTAAACCATTATGTAGAACAGTTAAACGATGTGAATCTTTCGTTTTCTTTACATTCGTTGCAATATCATTTAAATCCTTATAAATTATTAATTATTTAGAAAAATTTTCATTAATAATTAACAAGAAATTTCCGACTTACTTTCACTAATAATTGTTGTGATAAAAAACATTTCCTTAATGCTTCACCACATATTGCTAATAATGCACGTAACATTAATTTCATACGTCGATGATGTCTTATTTCACATACATCAATATCATCACGATCAAATGTATCGTTTATAGTTGAATTTTGTGGTAATGCACCAGGTAATGTATGACTTAATAACCAGAATAAATGATGCGCAAATCTAGGTGAACGTAATGCACGATCTAATAAAAATTGTGCTAATGGTGAATTCTCATATGTTTCATGTCTTAAAGCTACCACTAATTGTGGTATATAATCGATTAATTCATCACTAGTTAAGCCACGTATCCATCTGACTGCCAATTTGCGCACTTCCATATCAGGAAAACTATAATTTTTATTAATTACTTTTTTTTAAAAAATTGAATCTAATTAAAAATTTACGTTGGTAGAAGTAATTGTAGTGCTTCGATTGGTTTTAACGGTTTCCATGAATGTAACATTCCATGTAAATCCGGTAAACATGAATATTCCCAACTGTGTGCTGCTAATATAACTTTTGGTAATGCTTCTGGTATACTATACAAATAATGTCGTTTCTCCCATAATACTTCACGTATTTCTGATGGTAATTTATATAACATATCTTGTTCACAAACATCCAATAATTGTTGTTGTGTTTGTTGATCTAAACTATTAAAATCACCACGTACCACATTATTTGTTAAATCATTTGGTACAGGTGGAAATTCAGCTTTTGATAAACCAGCAACTTGTATATCTAACATTGAATGATCTGGTATTGGATGGGTACCAGGTGGTGGTGCTGGCCCATGTAAAAATGACGATTCCGATGGCCATATCGACAATAATAAATTACCTTGTACCATTATGCTAAACTTACAATTTTTTAATGTTTTATAATAAACAAAAGAATTGAATTGAATTACCCTTCATAATTGAAAAATTGTACAGCCGCCCAACCGATCTCCTCTTGTTTATATTGCGGTTGATTTGTATTATCATTATTTTCATTATTAACAATAGTCCGTCCATAGATGACTAATACAAGTCTTGATTCTCTTGCCAATGAACTAATTGGTACATCATCCATTTGAAACCAATGATCGAATATTATTCTCGATGGCCATAAATGATCTTGTTCTGTTTTAATACATGGGGTTGATAAAACTGGATGTCCAACTGGTCGTACACCATGATGGATTTGTGCGGCAACAATATACGAATCGTGTTTCCAATCAATATTCGGGCGATAAATTGCACAAATACGTATTAGAATTGAATCCGATATATCCGGAACGTATTTTATTGCTACAATTATAAAAAAATTATCATTTATATCAAATTTAAAAAAAAAATGTACACTTACGTTCACTTGGTGTACTCTTCTTTACCTCAAAATCCACCTTAAATGCATGATAATACATCTCAATTAGATTCTGAATAGCTAAACGGATCTTATTACAGCTATTACCGATCAATTCCGAAAAAGTCATGTTCTAAAATTTCAAAACTAGTGTAAATTGTAAACAAAATACCGGGTGTACCACGATACTTCCTCTCGCAGTTGGCTGTGTCTGTGGTAACTTACTCGACAATTATCTTTCATGTGTCTGAACCAAGCTACGATACTACGTAATCAAAGGCACAGCCAACTGCGAGATAAAACACCTTGGTACACCCTGTATCTAAACATTCACCTCACTAAACGGTATAAAATCTTTACAAATCTGTTTTAAATAATCAACAGCCTCCATTATTTCTAACGTACACAAATTGCCCATCAAATTAACAACACATTTAACCGATTGTATAACTTTTAATGGTTGTAAATTCGGCATAATTGTTGGATTATTACATTTCTCGATTTGGACAGCAGCTTCAACTAAATGTTTCATTTCATTCTCGATTGTTTCCAATAATATAAGAAGACTATCATAGGATATATGTAAGATTGAATCATTCGGTATAACATCCTCAAAAGATAAGTCTTTATCACGATTATCATCTTGTAACTACAATTAATTAATTAATTAAAATAATTAATTATTTAATTATAATAGATACCGTTCTAGCAAATGATTTATCAACTTTAGAATCCGGTATTAACGTTAATACAACATCCTCCTCTAATTTAATACAATTATGAATATATTCGTAATCGGATAGAAAAGTTGTTGGTACTAAATATTCATTACAACCCCATACTTTTAATGTATACTTATCTTTTAATGGTGCATCTAAATCGTAAGTTAATTGTAAAGTTACATGTTCAATACTGCAATTAACTAAAAAAATAAATGAATAAATCAAATTAATTAAAAATTCGTAAAACAAAGATACCATCACAAGTAAAATTAATAGGACGATCACGATCAGCCCCATCAAAATCCGGATATACACACAATTTAATACTTGTACCATCTCTATATTGATAATTCACCATTGGACTTATAACTAAACCCATATTAGTATCCGGATCATTATATCGATATTGGCCTTAAATTTTTCATTTAAATTAAATAATTTCAATACAATAATAATAATAACAATCAAGGCCCGCTATATTTTTCCGCTCAAAGCTGTCTAACAGGCCTGTGCATTTTTTAAAAATCCTAATAAGAAACAAACTTTTGAGAAAACGCCAATTTTGGCCGCATTAGCACAAATTACTATCGCATAAAAAGAAATAGCTAGTATTTCCATCTCTAATCAGTTGAATCGCGCAGTATGAGTACGATAGAGATAAAAATACTAGCTAGTTTTCTTGCGGTGGTAACTAGCATCAATGTGGCAAAAATTGGCGTCTTCTCAAAAGCAGCAATTCAGATCAAATGCATATGCCTGTTAGACAGCGTTGAGCTGAAAAATCAAGCAGGTCAGGTCTTGTTAATAATAATTACTTCTAATACTGTAGACCATTTTGTAGAAGGCTTTCAAATCGGAATCTCTCGATTGTATCGAAATCTGATCGGATTTTTTAATACAATCAATCAAATTCAATTTATCAACAAATTGATACGTATTCTGTCTCCTTAATGTGGACATTTGTTGATGGACACGTGGTGGTAATGGTGGTGTTGGTGATTGTGGTGTATTCTCAGATTTTACAACAGCTGCATATAAAGGATCTGACATACTATTATTACCTGAACCACTATAAATAAAATCGTATGGATCATATTCATCATATACACTATCACAAACTGATATACAATCATCGGCTATTAATTAACAATAATTAATAATTAAATTTAAATTAATATTAATAGAATACTTGATGTATCTGGACTGGTGGTACGTTGTCGTACCGTCGGATCGTAATCAATTGTTGATAAGATCGGATCGAATTCTTGTAAAATACTAACACGTACACTATTCTTATCTTCTAGATTTGTTGGTGCCAAATCAATTAAATTCAAATTATTCTTTTTATTTGTTACATTCCTTGTATGTATTGTTGATTTACTTGATGGTAATATTAATGGCGGTGGTTGTCGTTGTTGATTTTTCGGTGGTAAAGCTGGTGCCTATGTTTTTATAATCAATTAATCTAATCTGATAAAACTATCGATAAGGATAACGTAGGAATCTTACCGGTAATGTTGATAATTGTTGTAATGGTTGTATAGGGATAGCTCCACTAGATAGATTTGTTGTTAAATTATACCATCGTTGTTGTTGTTGTTGTTGAGGTGTCGATACAAATTGTTGTACAAAAGAGCTAATTTGTGGCCGATATGTGGATTGTTGTAGCATTGTTGTAGAATTAGAGAATGTCGTTATTGCACTATTACTATAACTATAATTATAATCAAATTAATTTCAAATTAGTTTTTAAAATTCAAATTTCCTTTCAAATTACCTTTGTGAATTACAAAATTCAATGATAGTATCCGTACTAGTTGGTGGACTAGAGAATGATATTAAATCAGGTGTATCACCACATAATGTTGGTGTACTATTCTTTCTTGGTGGTGGTGCTATTAATGAATTATTTAAATTACTATTATTATTTGACGTACCAGGTCGTGGACGTGATTTACTCTGTTGTCGATCATATTTTATAAGATTCGTTGTTGAGTCTGTTTCAGTCATTGAAGAAGCTCTAGCTACTAAAAATATTCAAAAAAGTACAATTTCAATTTAAAAAAAATTTTATACTGATGAAACCCACCTGAAATTGGCTTATTTTTCTGTTGTTGTTGTTGTTGATTTGAATTTTTATTCAATTCCTGTAAACGTTTATTTTTAAATTGTTCCAATGCCAAAGACTCTAAACTTAAAGCTTGTGCACGTAATAAATCTTCTTCATATTGTTTATCATAATCTTTAATCTTATTGGCCATCTGTTAATAAAAAGAGAATTAAATAATAATAAAACAATAACCGTTTAAATCGTATAATTAACGTGAATCCTATATATAACCTCAAAGAAAAGTACACTTTCTTTTGATCATATACAACAAATTAATGTTTATATATACCTTTATCAGTACGTAGAGTTTTTGTTATTATTCGGTAATGATAAGGAGTCTCTTTAACACTTATTAAAAACATTTAAAAATAAATCATTTTTTTTTGATAGATAGAAATTACGTCAAATTTTTTGACAATTTGACATATCCAAAGACACTAAACTTAGAAGGATAGCTAAATCACGCATT
>JAZBGW010000039.1:6133-29541 GCA_037464815.1 Mylabris variabilis
ATGCTCAATATCTGGTATTTAGTAGCTAGTCCAGTAATTGAGTTGCAGGTGCTAAAATAAAGAGAAATTTTTAAACTACCACGTCTTAATGCTGCCATTCCAGGTGGTCTTTATTGGCAAAATTTTATTACTCTCTTAAAGTTGTGAGTCGACTATACAGACCTGTTAGTTTGATATAAGCCGAGGTTTTACTAAAGGAAGCTTACTTAGAGGGAGAAAAACTGGGCCTAAAAGTATCTCATTTTCATACGTTTGTAGTAAGTTCGCTATAAAAACTGATGACTTAGGACTACAACAATAGGCTTAAAGTGTTTCAGTTCCTCCATTTTAGACTCAAGAAGAAAATTTAGTTAGTTTACAATAAAAATGTTTTTAAACATTGATTGAAAGAAGCTTAGCTCAAAAATCCACTAAAATTTTAAGTGTTTGATAAGAGAATTTGCTAAAAATTCTGATTTGGGGGGAAAGTGTCCAAAAATCTTAGATGAAAGTGGAAATTTAATTTAAAAATCAATTAAAAGTGTCCAAATAATTTTTTTGAGAATTTATTACAAAAATTCGCTAAAAGACAGGGCTTTACGACTTTTTTGTAAGCCCAAACGTCAAAAACTTAGTTCAAAAATTAAACCAGAAGTTTCTAAACGGTTTCATTTTTACAGTTAGATGGCAAAATTTCTTAAGAACTGACAAGTTATAACGAAAATGTTTTATGATCTACACTAAAAACTGACCATTTAAAAGCAAGATAATTCACTGCAAGCTGATAACTCAAAATTAAAGTGTTTCAAATACTTTAACTTGAAAATTCTCCCCAAAAATCAATTAGAAGCGTTGAAATCGTCTCTTCGGCACAACTCACTTGCAGAATTCGATAAAAACCAACTATTTAGCATAAAAATGGCTTGAAATCTCAAAAATTCTGTGAATTTGTGGGCTCTTGTGCCATTTTATAATTGGCACATCCACCATGTCGGTCGGTCCTGTTTTTAAGCATCGACTTTTGTAAAAATACACACACTCATAGGTCATATTATCCGCCCGGGCCATTCACTCAAAGCTAGTCCGCCCCTGTTCGTATATCAAAATGACTATTATCAATCTTATGGGAATTAGGTCGGTATTACCGTCCAACTTTTCATAATGAGCTTTCACGAATTTTTCGATTTGATTTATGGCGAATATTTCCCCGGAAAAAAACAACCCATAATTATATTTCACTGCTTTTTTGTTGTTATTGTTGTCATTCTGTGTTGTTTATCAAGATTTCTTTTATTTATCAGCGATGTGCCCTTTATGTCCAGAATTTTAATCAACGATACTCACAGTTTTTGTCGTTCGAATAGCAAAACGAACGATCATAATTTCATCTAACTAATTGAACATGTCCTTATCGCCAACTGACATCGAAAATTATTGTATATTCATTATTTTTTGTAACATTCAACAATACATAAATCCTTTCACAATTCCACCTGCCTGTGTTGTGTAAAAGGTAAATACAACTGTCTATTGTGTTTCTAGTTTTTTTCTCTCTCAAAATAGGAATGTCGCCGCTATAGTAATTTCCTTCCAAATAGACCATTGTGCGAAACGATTTCGAAAAGGAAAAAGGGCGAAATTAAATGGCCCTAAAACACTTAATAGTACCTTTACGAAACGGATAAATATAGATCTAAGATATGTTTTTGTAAAATCGTTTAGTCGCCATTTTTACCTATCGTCTAATTGACGAGCTCGATCCTCAGATTATTCAGCTAGTGGACAACAGCCTTGAAATTCGAGCTTTTGGCATTTTCCTTTAATGTTTAACTATTTATTTCACAAAGACCAACAACAACAGGTTTCGAAACAAAGCAGCTTTTTCTTATTGTTGTTGTTGCTATTTATTTACCAAGTCTCAAGCTACTTATAATGTTTTAGAATTCTCGCACGTTCCACACCACCTTATCGCCCACAATAGCCACAACTACAACTTTTATTAGCCACTTTTTTCTTCCTTTTGGTATTTTAAAAAACAGTACAGGCTCTCTCTATAATTGAAAAATATCGGAAGAAATATTGTAATAAATAAAGTGGCAGTTGAAATTTATATTGCTTCTACCAATGGACAGTAGCTGAATTGTTCTTTAGCAACCGTTTGGCCATTGTTCCGCCCAGGTCATGAATCATTGTATGGTGGTCGTCTTGTCTTCAGCTACTCAGTAGTGTTTGTGTCTGTGTGTGTTTGTGCTATCCACGTGTTGCTCTTGTGTTGGAATTTAATTTAATCGACTATTATTTCTCTTTTTTAACAGGTTCAATGTACATCATCTCAATACAATAACGACATTAAGGCCTCTCTACTCGGACAATATCGATGATCTTTTTGCCTTTCTATCTTTATAGATTTTGTCTACGATTCAACAACATCAGAGGGTAACGGTTGATTTATTTACCGAATCTCTCGTATGTTTTCATGTCGGCTTTATGGCACTATTTGTTGATTAATTTAATGTTGAATTCAACCATATGCCAGTCGTTTTTGTTACAATTTTCAATAATATCAGTGTTGAATAAAAATCAAGGCTGCAATATGTTTCATACATCTATACATAACTTTGTTAAACATTATTAATTAAATTCCATATATAGATGTGCTGTATAATAAGCTATTGATCTCTGCAGATCAGACAAGTTTGTACGTATTTTCATTGCAAGATCAGAAATGCTGCAAACTATATATAATCATAGGAATTATTATATTGAAACGTTGTACACGTCAACCAACACCTGTTCGTGTATTTATATCTTCAGTATAAATAAATTTACTGCAATGAATCTCATTACATTCAAGGTAGACGTTGTGTTTTGATATCTGGTTGTGTGTGAGGACGTGTTTTTGACCGATTTGCATCAGTCACTTTAACAATGATGACCGTGTTGATTATATGAGGAACTATTTAAAGAAAAACCCGCGTAATTTCCTTGCATGACTTGAACTTATACCATTCGGGAAACAAATTTTTCAACTAACAATAAAAATAAATCGGTTTGATATTTCAATTAAATCCGTGTCTTTGTTTAGAATTTCGACGATTTTATAGAAAAAGTGAATGTAATTAATGGAATTAATTAAAGACTTCCGTTATAATTCTAATTTACATAAATAAGTTGTGACGACCTTCCAAGGCGACCCAGTTGCCTTTTAATTACAATCACTTTTCGATTATTCTCTTCTTTACTGCAGAATTTAATTTTTTTTAAATCTGTATTAAAAAATCCATGAGAAACTATAATAGTACAACTCGATTTCGTTCAATTACTAATAAAATACTGGGAACACCATGAAAGATAGGTCATGAAATGTGTATTACACATTGCTTGGTTCCCTAGTGATTCGGGTCTTGTTTAGGGCTCAGTTCTCGTGGGACCGTTCTTCTACACACCAAACACCAACAACACGTTCCCCCATTTATATTTTTAAACCATGTGTGATCGCTTGGTTGTTGGTTTACACTTGACTTTCTGACTGGGTACATAATTACGTAATTGATACAGTAACAACGACACACACATACACACAATGGAAGGTTGCCAAAATAACAAGCTTGTAAAAATTGTAAGCATTTCTTTATATTTATAAGAAAATCGTGGGACACGATCATCGAGATGTGATCGCAAAATAATAATTTATTATCCAACAATTACAAGATTTTTCCAAAGGGAAACCTGTCTCGTAGGTACAATTTGAAGGCTGCTTGGTTCTTGGATTCTTTAGAAAAGCAAAGGAGGCAATCTACAATGGCATATTGTTAATTGCCCGAAGAATTCAACTAGACTTAAATCGATGATACAGTCTACAAAAATTTCGAGTAAGACTAAATCAGGAGACTTTGTTTTAAATATTAAATAAATATATCAAAAAAATGAACCTTCATAGTGTTATGCATACATTAAAAATGAAATATTTGTCTACCCCTAATATGCATGAAGGGCTTGTTTGCAAACACTTGTAAGAATAGAATTTGGATGTTTAGAAAAAATTTCTTGGGTCTGAAGACGAGTAGTCAAACTATTAATTAAAATAATAAAGGACTCATTTCATATTAATAATTTTTGTTTCAATATAAAAATCCCCAATAGACTTTTTCTTGTGAAATTAACTTAACGGCATTGAAATGTTAAACGCATTATAAGCCCGCAGGTTTGCATATTCGCTACAGGTACTATTACAGTAATTTGAACTAATAGTTAAAACAGTATCGTGTTTTTCTGACTTTACTTCAACTTTACATCTAATTCACGCCGGACGAACAGTTCTTTAGCAACCCTCATTATTTGGCGAGCGATTGGAAAAATATGTTGAGGATTTGTAGGAGGTCCTTGGAGATCATTTTAGCAAAATTATAGCCTTATAGATCATTCCCAAGTTGCCAAAAAACGCGCGATTTTCAAAGGATCCTCCCAACATTGATTTCTTTTCGTTTTTGTCTATTTTATTCTGGAACAGGTGAGAGTGTTCAGCATTTTAATAGAATGCAATGGAGAAAAACGAAAAAAATCTGTTGGGAGGATTCTTGAGTCATTCTCAGTCGTTTTATGCGTTTAGTTCTTTTTTGAAAATCTCGACAGTGTAAAAAACGAGTGTTTCTTGACCAACTTCCAAATGAATTATTATACAAGGTTCTAATTTTGCTAAAATAACCTCAGGGACAACCCTATAAGAACTTTTCCTCCGACGTGAATAACCCTGCATACTTGATTAAAGAGGGTGTGTTGACCGTTTAATATCAAAAAGTGTTAATCAGTATATGATAATTGAATAAAAGCTGCTAAAAAGCTCGCCCGCCCAATCAATTAGCAGTCCATCTCATCACCAACAGCTGCCTACCTTCATCCAGTGAAGTACCCGCCTTCCAAAGATCAAGACAATTGACTTCCTCTCTACACCATGTATTTATTGTTGGATTTTCTTTTATAGATTTTGTACCTTTTTTTTCGTGAAGAAAAACTACCATTTACAGGTTGCGGTCAATTTCTCATGACCCCATCGGCCTTCACCTGGCATCACTCTCTAATGAAGGAGGCACGCATCACGGCTAGTACCACAAAATGTATAAACAATATGATTATGATTTGGAAATTATCTAACATAAACATGAAAATTTCATTTGAAAGTGTAAAGAAAAATCATATCTGTGACATCCTGACCGCGTTCCAAACAACAAATTAATAAATCCTGCCAATGATTACGTTAATGGTAATGATGATGTTAGGCGTATATTCGATTAGCGGCAGTTAAAGCATACACACACTACTTGTGTTGATGTTGGTGTAACTTTGGGAAGCAAGTCCGGATATAGTGAGTATATGGTGGGCGATCGGTATCACAACACATTTCGGTTGCGGGAGGCCAGAGGGGAAGGTATATACACCACTAGATAATGCCCATCCGGAACGGAACGTTTCCCACGATATTACCCTACCTTTTTTGACACGTGGCGCCACGTGTACAAAATACTCTCCTGAATAAACCCACACGTAGCAAATTTCAATCCCGTTATTGTTGTTGCCCTTGTTTTTATTTTGAGGGTGCATTTTGCAACAAACTTGACAAATATTCATTCGATTGAATGGAATTAAATTTAATTTCATGTCAAGCTGAAATTTCCTTTGCAATCGCCCTTATACAATACAATTGGTGGGGCGATGAATCCACCCCGACCGGATGCCGATTGATTGTTGATATGGATGATTATTTACCTGAAATGGTGGAACCATTAGATGGATTTATACAGTCGCTTTCACTACTGTATTGGCAAAATTTTCCCACCATTACCCTACTAAGTAATAAGAGTGACCACCTACCCTTATTGCCTAAAACAGGGGGGTATCCTGTAACTACTTCTGTATAATAATCAAATTTGTTGATCGATAAATTAAAGTTTAATGGATTCGTTAATCTTAAATAAGAAGCTTGACTTTATTGGTGGTAATATCCTAATATAAAAAATACTTAGTTGGATGTGTACATTTCTTGGAAAATCTCAACATTTCAAAGCTCATTGGTTAAGTGGTTTTAATGTCAATCAAGATTCTCGAGATAAGAATTGATCGAAATTCGAGTCAGTTTCTCGTGTTTGTTTTCTTTTGGAAAGAATCAATTAATTCGTCGATTTACAAATTCTGTTCTGTTCAAGTCATCGTTGTTGTTGTTGTTGTTGCTATTATTTCTCTTACAAGTTGTGTGCATTTGTAGCCATAACCAGATAAGGGATGCGGCCCTGGACGTCGAGACTTATACGGGAGCCTTGATGTATTGACTTTTTGTCATTCACCTGAGTTGAATCGTACCGAGCTGATTTCATAAGCAACAACAACAACAATAAGAACAACAGTCAGGGTGGCCTAAAGGTACTATTCAACATAAACACGAATCTTAACGAGCGTTATTATTGAATTTGATAATAAAGTTGACGCGAATTGGACTTTGTTCGAGTGCAGACTAATTCAAGAAGCACGTGCTTTAAATTACCGTCATTAAAGTTGGAGTAATGACATAATAAGGTACTCAACAAGTAATGAAACGATGTCAATTATTAGAAAATGTACGACTCTGATTGAAGTTTTTATGGTATTTTTAACTATCGATCCATTCACTTTTGCCAAATTCGTTGGATTTTTTCTAAATTACATAAAGAGAAAGAGTGTAGAACAACTGCTTCTACCTGTTCTACAAGAATTGCTTTTATTGTTTGTCAACTTTGACCTACGGTCGTTATTACAGAACTGTGCATATGTGAGATTGTTCGAGGACCAGTTTAAAGAATACTGTTAATCTTGATAATTACAACATCTAAAGAAAATCCACATAACGGTTATTATGCTTTGTTGTTGCAATTATTTCGTTTTTTCCACAGTGCATTGTTCAAGTTTCCACCGATTATTTCTTTACCAATCTCATTCAAAATCAATCGTTTTTTCGAGCTTTTTCTGCTCGTCGTCGAAATTGTCTATTCAAAACACGAAAATCATCACCAACTTTTGCTGTCGTATTTACTTCAATTTTTTTTGCCGTTCAATCCACCCAGAACTGTTTGTAAAATAATGTCGTTCTGCCATTATTATTTGAAAATAGAACAATAAATTTTATCCCTAAAACGACGTGATCAATATACTCTAATGTTCGTTCGGAAATCGTTTGAAGACGTAAATAGTCTTGTTTATAAGCAAAAGTTGTCACATAGCAATGCAATTTACTCTTAAGTCTGGCGTTCACCGATCATCATTGTTTAACAATACCATACACAGTCAATAGTTGCCCAATAAAACCTTTAAAGCATACTCATATACACACACGCACGCATGCACACCTTTGTCCCCTTATTGTCATAACGAGTTTTCTACGAAGCGGATTGTTATCATAAATGTATTGCGAAAATCGCCAATTCATCAAAGCCTCCACCGTTAATAAATCAAATCGAAAAATTGATTTAACAATCTCTCATATAATAAGAGACACGATAAGATTGTATTATCATTAAATGGGGACCGTTGAAAAGGGGGTGTCTGGAATTGGGCCCAACAATACCCCCACACACATGCATAAGTCTGAAGACAAGGGTCGATCAGTTTTAAAAGCCTCTTTTCTTCTGTATACACTCGGTTTTTTCTTTCCTTTCCCCCTCTGTCAATAGAGAGAGGATCAAGTGTAAGATAAACACGTCTCGAAAAGGTGAACTTTTAAAGAGCCGTTGTCGTTTTCAAAAAAAAAAATGAAACCAACCACTGATTAGATAAAAATTCTGCACAACCAGACAAGAAAACAAATCGGGCCTGCTTTCAAAACGACAGACTCGTGCTGGAGCCACTTTTCAAAAAAAAAATTGTAGGTATATAAAGCGATATGTTATCGTGATGTTGTTACCGGCTTATGTTATTTGAGGAGCCAACAAGATTTTGGTTTTTAACTAATGACGAATCGGTGATTTACGGTTTGAAAAAGGAGGGTGGTAGGAACAAATTTTTCAAAATATTTTCGTTTTGTTAATTTCAGTTTCTATGAACCATCAAGACACCTGCCGGAGATTAACTATTTCCTGATTACCTACAATTCAACAATTTAATAATAGTGTCTGATTTAAAAGATTACCATAGACATGTTTAATTTGGATTTAATTCTTGTTTGTTTTTGTGAACAACGCCTTGGTGGCTAACGGAAAAGTGAGCCTTTAAAAATGTCACGTTCCATTTTATAATATTTTGATTTCATGTCTTGTTATAACAATTGTTGGAGCCTGTTTTTACCTTTTGATTGTTATTTGATTTGACTTTCACGTCCGTGTAGATTGTAGATGAACAAAAAACCAATCAATTTCTATCTTATTAACTGCCACTTGTTGCTTTTTTTGGAAAGCTTCAGACCTAGTAAATCATTAACGCGGCAAAATTATACATATGAGTTGTTCGATTAAAAAAAAGAAAAACGAAATGAATCCAGTTTTCTATATGACGTATGTAGGTATATGTATACGATTTATATGCAATCACCGTGCTAACCCCCGAGCTATCTTTAAAAGCATCATCATCATCATCATCATCATCGTTGTTTTTTCTTCGATCTTTTTTGGAGATGAACACAAAAAGCTCGATTGCAATCTGATTCGGTTGGTCCGTTCAATTTATAAAAGCTGGATAGTGGGAGCTTAAAATCACGGCGCTTGCGTGCTTATCGATGATCATTTCAAATTCAAACCACTTGTTGTTGGTGTTGTTGGCGGTATTTCCAGTTCATTATGAACAGTGTTGTGAGGCGAGCGTGTGTCTCTAGCTAGAGCAATTTTTACGTGACTATAGTTGGAATCATTTTTTTTGCTTGAATCTCTCTGAAGAGAAAATAAACAACAAAAAATTGAACGAACTTGTATTAGTGATGGTGAAGTGACTTAATTATTATAGAACTTAAAAATGTGGCCTAAAGATAGCATCGACCGAACTATACTAATGGATTATGTGCTGCTATTATTACTGTCAATCAGTTTAATTGCGAAAACATCAGCTGAGATTATGGGGGATGAGTGCGACTGGACCGGAAGGTGAGTTTGAAATAGCGCCCAAAAAAAACAAACAGAATTAGAAACTCGATTTGAAAGTAGTTAATTAAGGCGACTTATGCAATTTATTACAACTCATTATCTCTTATATACGCCGTCAATTATAATCAAATTTCGGGACACACAATCGAAAAAATACCATTTGTATCTTAATTAGACGATCAACAAAAAATGCCAGCTTTAATTATAAGAAATCTATTTTTGTTAGCGAGACTTTGTTGATTTCGTCAAAGTAAATCATTACAACAGTGTTTTTCGCGAACATGTGTGCTTATTTTATGCCTTCGGTTTTTTGTCGTTGGTCGTGAGAGTTAAATCTTCAAAACAGTTCCCACGAACTGGATAATTCCAATTAAATTACGAAATTTCGATTTTGCCCATATTGTGGCTGTTGTTTTATTTTTCTCGTAGATAAGCGATAATAAAATTATGTAGATTTTATTGAATTTCGGTGGAGCCACACCTAGAAGAAACCACAACAATAGCAATTCTTATACAACAATTTTAACAAGATTTCGGCCCAACAATGTTGTTGTTCAGATGAAGAAACAGGCTCAGATTTTTGACGATGTTTGTCTCACAGCACGAGCCGTTGGCTACACGTCGCCAATGATATGTAAATTATTTAAACCAGTTGAGGTAGTAGTTACAAACAAAAAAGTAAGAGAAAACAACACGATAATCATTGAAAAATCACCAATATTCAAAGGTTCTATTGTGGAAATTCTATACGAAACAAGACCGTATTGTTTTAAACATTTATTTATCTTCTTGATTTCTAGACAGACAAACAGTTTCTTGTTCTTTGATTGTTTCTATTGCGAAAACTAGGTTACCACAATACACGATTATATTCAACTGGTCTGATTATGTTTCTACGTCTTTTCAAAAAAAAAACAACTCGATAAATTTAGATTTAAGTAAAATTAATTGCTCATCGGCCTTTAACGAGTCACTCTTCTATAATCATTAGCATCATCATTGACATAATCACGAAGCAAAGGTCAATAGCTTTAGTTAAGAAAAAAAAACGTTGAATTAAAACTGAATAGAAAATGTTGCTTAAATCTACTGAAATAATTAAAATAAGCTCCAGGTTATAACTGTCAGTGTGTGTGTGCGTTGACTAATTATTAATTAACACGTTTAGATGTAAACTGCAGGTTTCTCAGTTGGTTATCATCTATACAACATTTTTTCGTCTACTTGTTCAATTGAAATTGATTTTGTTCTTTACTAATTGAACATACATAATAAATTTTCCGTTTTTCCTATACTATTTTCTCTACTTAAATACATATCGGTGTATTATAGACACATATGGTATAAACAACAAATCAATAGATGGATTGTGTATAGTTACTTCCAACTAGTTCTTATATCTCTTCTCGTTTTTTTTTCCCTATCCTCCTTCTAAAGTTTTGTTGCCGAGTCCACGAGCCATCACGTATTCGCGTGGTATCCTTTTCTCGTTGTCTTCTTCTCTTTAACATATAAACGTCGTTGTAGGGATTCTGTAGGCTCGTGGTTAGATCAAAAGATGCCGCATTTTAACACTCTAAACACACGTTCCTTATATTGGCTTATCTTATTCTATAACTATATACACATACACAGTTGTACATGTTTTTGTTCTAGTTGATGCAATACAGTAGACCCCCATATAACGCGCCCTTGTATAACACGACGAAAAAATGGTGACGAGTACTAATACAGCACGATAAACATAGTCGTATAACGCGTAAGATAAATGCAACATTTTTACCTGGTGTCTATACAAGATGTCCTACTTAATTATGATCGCTTGATGAGCTATAGCAAAAATATTTCAAGGATTTATAGGAGGGTTCCTGGAAAATTTAGCAAAATTAAAAGCTGGTAGCTCACTTGGAAGTCGGTCGAAAAGCTCTAAATTTGCTAAAATGATCTCCAGCGATTACCCTACAAAACCTGAATCACTCATCAACTAATAAGAATTGTCATAAGAACTCGCCATAGTTAAGTGGGACACATGGTATAGAAACATTAAAGCTAACAGTTTAAAAAAAAGTGGTGGCTTATAAAAAAATGTAAAACCATTTTGTAATTAAAATATTTATATACAGGGTGTGGGTTCTAAATATGGTCGATTCGAAAAATATTTCAAGGATGTGTAGGGTAGTTCCTAGAGAACATTTTAGCGAAATTAGAACCTCGTAGCTCATTTGTAAGTCGGTGAAAACAGGCTCCTTTCTAAGGATGTCGCGATTTTCAGAAACTTGTCAAACACGCAAAATGACCAAGAATGTTGCAATTTTTCATATAACTCGGGACGTATACCTACCCGCTTTGTACTGTTTACTGTATATAAAAAAAATGTGTATTGGCAATTGTATGACTTTAGAAATAACAATACAACTATTGTTTTAATAAAATCATAATCAATTCAAATTGCTGTTGTTGTGTATTTTAATTGGTAACAATTCAACGATTTTTCGGTCTCTGTTTGTTATTATTGTTGTTGTTGGGGGCCCTACGTTCGAAAAAACCACCGCCATATTATTATAAAAGATAAAACTAGCCGAGGTTGGGTTTTCAAAAGGCGTAGGTCGGATTGCCTCTTCCCACACGAATACAAAAAGTTAAAAACTCCGATATATCCCCAGGCCTTACACTATACAGAACTTATAAAGAACATAAGTATAGAAAGAAAGAAAATATACCTAATTGTATACGATTATAATAAAAATATTTCAATATTTAACCTGTATTAACAGAGAACCAACTGTAACATAGGTGACTACACTTTAAAAATATCAACGAAACGAGTAATTTAATTAAAAAATTGATGTCTATTGTTATCATCATATTCGTGAAGGTCGTCATCGGCTACTCACATTTAAATAAATTGGGCAAATTTGATCGTAAATTATTGTAGGAGGAGAGATGTGATGATGATCACAGTCTGTGTAGGATTCTGCTGAAACCAATAATGAATGTGGTGAATTGTCACGTTTTGTCAACTTCTTATCAGTGAGGAAGTGGCTGTTAACACGAAAACCATTGAGAATTGACCGAAATACGGTTCCCATACTAGATTCAAATCTATTTCAACAATATTCCATCTACTTTTAACTGTTGGCTGTTGATTTGAAAAGATTCGTGGAATTATGATGACTTTCAAGTCATTTACTCAATAATGTCTATGATGTTGTGTGTGGTTTTGGACAACGTGTTATTAACTTTGCCGATACGGATCACAATATCGAATATTGTTTCAAGTCTCTGTCTTAAAAGCACGAACAGGGCCCTTTAAATGGAGGCATTTAAAAGGTTTTTTGCTGTCGATCTGATTCCGGATCCCAGTCGTATAAATTATAAAATAATTATATCAATATTTCGTTTTCAATAACAGCTACACTTTCTAATGTTATGATTTATTATAAATCCGGTTAATAGCGTCATTTCTCATAAGTGTTCAACGAAAGAAAACCTGTTGATTGATTGCTAATTTATTTTTTTCTAAAGAATTGACACACTCTTTGTATTTACATATATTATCATTATGTATACAGAGTGTTGTATTGTTAAACAAACTATTCACTTCCGTCGAAATCTCTTGTCAAATGTCCTTACGGAATGCTATTGTTTCTTTATGTTAATGATTATGAAAACGAAACATAAATATCCGATTCAAAACGAATTATTCTTGGTTTATACGAATAAAAATTTATAATTATATTGAACAAAAGAATAGAATAAATTTCCATCAGTCTCTGAATAGATTCTCTATAATTAACTTCAACAATAATTTCATAATAATAACAATATTTATTATAAGTTAGAATACACATAGGCGAATAATTTCCAGTAAATTAAAGTCAGCAGTGCTGAATAATCGCAATCTATATATATGTGTGTGTTGTTGTTGTTCTTGGTACTCATCAGTCAGCAATATAACATTATTTTGTTACCTGTATACGTTTTGTTGTTGCACGTTAAACAATCAAGAGTTTGATTGAAACCGCAAATTCCAAAATAAACTCTTATAGCTTCGATATGAAAACATTAAATCAAACCGGTATAGTCCCCTTTCTCTCTTCCATAACTGTTTTATAATATTTATCAAACAATAAAACATAAAAGTACATTAGTGGCTTTAAGCAACTTTATACTGATAATAATATAGTCCTATATGTTGTTGATCTTTTGTATAGCAGCATGTCTTTTGAATCACTCATATAATTCGAAAAACGATCTTAATGGATTCGTGATTGAGATTCTTTTAAAAACATATGTTAGTATTATCGTTAGTTTATCTCAGTTGAATGTCAGCAACTGGTTTCAAAAGTTTAAAATCGTGTAATTGAGAGAACAACCCTAGTTTTTTTCTTCTATAGACGAACGAAAAAACAATAATCAAAGTAGATGGCTTGGAATTGGAAAGGTATTATCGAAATTTCGAATAAGAAAAGAAAAGAACAAGATCATTGATGCTTGAAACGGGTGATAGTCCTCTAATGTTAGTCAGCAAATTCAGATTATCGCCACGCGGAATTGATAGAAGGATATGTGCCTGAGGGGCAATTTTGTAAACTAATTACAATGATCGCGCTCCATTGCCCACCACAATAATAATGCCTTATATTGCGCTCATTATAGTCTGGATTTTTACAATATAGAACCACCTACACAAAAATGTCGAACACGAGCCAAACAACAACAACAACATACACCATCGACCACGCCACCTCCATTACCATCATCATCATCGGGTTTTCTGCATTCGATCTGGCTGTATAACTGACACAAACAACAGCAACAACAGCATCAGAACCAGATTGAAAAGTCTTTCGTCTCTCCAAAGTGGTATTAGAGTCTTGTACGTACGCCCACAGCTATTATAAAAAAGTCTCTCTCACTCACCCTCTATCTTGTTCTCTTTACCTTTTGACTTGAATTTAAATAAAATTTCAAGTTCATCTCCAGATCGTTATAGCTATTGTTATGGATATATCGTCCAGATAGCCGCCTTTTACTATTATGCAAAAAGCTGTGTCATTATGGGTGGGGTACAGTTTCTCGATTCTCGGTCAATCATTAATATCCTCTAGCGCCGAGGTAGCAGCAGAGCACACCATTGTTCTCTCCAAACTTGAAACTATATTTTTTTTTTGTATATCCGCCTGGACTCGTGTGTTTTATATCCAATTGTTTGGACACAACACAAATTATTAAAGTCACGGTTCTTTCCACAAAACAGCCCTGTTTTATTAATCCTGTTGTTGTGGCGATAGAGAGGACAATGGATGTATGTGGGCTGCGGGGGGCAAGGCCCTACCCTGTCACTAGGAGCTCGCCTGACAATAGGCGTTGCCTTATAAAGGTGCACCAAGAGGACAATCCGCTTGTACCAACACCCACACACTATGAGTTGAATCAGAAGAAGAAAAGGAGGAAAGCTTGTGTGTTTGTATATGCTCCACATACATGAAACTATTCTGCCTTCAATATGCGCTTTATTATAAGTTATTAGAACATTAAGTCTCAAGACTGGATAATGGATAATGGAGTAAAGGCAAAACGAAAAGAATAACACCCACGTGAACATTTCAAATAAGTCACGGTCAAATTGGAAACAACATTTCACATAAAAATACAAGACTTGTTTTATGTCGTCAATTCCAATAAGCTTTCTGACATTGTGCCAACGCAGTCGTAAATAGTTAATTTTCATTTCATAAGTTGCAGAGATAATCCATCTTGATGTTATGACTATTGTGGGCACATAATAAAGTCGACTAATTACACAGACAAATCTCTTCGATTTTGCTTGAAAAAAATCTTGTTAATAGAATTCTTCAATGTTACAACATCAGACGGAAGAGTATTTTTATCCTATTAGATGACAATAATGCTTGCCGCCATTACCGTCTCTCATTTTGGCGGGATTCAATAAAAGCTCAAGTTTCAGACGAACATGTGTGCCTGTGTCTACACTTTGACGCAAAACTACTTTCTACACCTGCAACTGAAACAACCACCATGTGGATTTTATATTTTAATCGACAAATTTGTCTTGAAATAAATATGAAAAAGGCCATTTTTAAACGTATTATTTTGCCACAACGTATTCTCCTTAAAGGTAAACGTGAATAAGTCCCAATCGTGACTGTGGCACAACTGTAATTCCGTTACATTGCCAACCACCTCTGTAATACTCAGTTTTTCTGATTTTATAATTATTGACTTTACTTGTATGTGCTACAGGCTTGATTTTATTATTAGTCCAACCACCGGTTTCTGTGAAATTCCTCGGTTTTACCTCTCAACCCTCACGTTTATGTGTGTCTAAATTTAGAAAAATCAGCCCCTCATATAATGTACAACAACACCACACACACATGTGTCACATGAGTTATGTGAACTTGTTTTTAATGGGACTGAAATAAGGAATTCCTGGCTCTTGTTGAAATGCCACCCATCTCCTTTTTTTACTGATTAGATTGTGAATTATTCAAAAATTTTGAACGCATTTTCCGGCATTGCTACACAATAAAGTGTTCCTGCTGTGATTCTGATGAATAGCCATCACCTTTCAAATGGCTAATCGACTTTCTTGACGTGTTCTAGTTTAGTTATTGTTGTTTTCGAGCTTTTGTTACTAAACCACAGACCTGCCATAGGGGCCGAATTGCGGTGCCTATCGATCGTAACTTGTCTATAAGGGCATTTCGACTAGATAGGTAGGTACATCTTAATCAGTTCAAAGCTATTTTCGAATTATTACACATAGAATACGGATGTCTATCGGCGATTTTCATTTATCTATTCAAATCAAATATGTCTGTTGTGTATTATAACAATTTGTTATAGTGTTAGGTCTTTTAAAGTTGGAACTTTCACTTGAAATAAACAACGTACACGGCTGTATTATTTGCTGGCATAAATCACATAGTTGTTGCTATATTATCAACTATTGTTTGATCTTCGGGCAAAGATCGGATAGGGTCAACGTTTGTGTATTTTATTATTTTATAAATAGAGGTGTATACACCCAACTCCCCCATCAACAACTGCAGATCTACATTGTGCAACAAGGATTCTGAACATAAAGTTGATCTGTGCATCCAATCAGTAAAGGTAAACCACGTGCCTTCCTGATGGATTTTCGCCAAAAATCACCGAAGATAATTGTAGTTTTACAGCTCAAAAGGTAAAAACACAAAACTAATAATCATGTGAACCGACCCAACATCAATAAAAATTCCAACAAATTCTTGTAGTTTCGGCATCTATTAAATAGAACATCAAATTTGCATTTACACGTTTTATTTTCCAAACCGAATTCCAACGAAATTAGATAAAACAATAGTCCGAAAATTTTGATATTGCGTGTTTATAAATTTCGTTTTAATATATTCCTACTAATTTTAATTCTCAGTCATCTTAATCATTATCATTCCTGTCTGGTAATCACATATAAATTCCATAGTTTTGTATTTATTTTTGTGGTAGGTAGGTAGCAAAACGAAAAATTCGAAAATGGATACAAAAGAACCCAAAAATCGGCTCAACTGGTGAATTGTCAACTACCTGTAGCGAATAAAATACAGAAAACCGACCTAGGTGCATGTATACCTGTTTAGTTATTATGTTGTGACAGAAGGGTTGTAAATATCTCACCGAACCACCTGATAAATAATAAATTTCAAGAAAACTACAACAACTTTAAGGATTCTCCCTTTTATTATATAATATTTATATCTTGACGGTTATTGTTGTATTGTGGAGGATTTAACAAACTTCCCCTCTAGTCGTGAATTAGTTGAAGATAAATGGAGATTTTACAATCTGTAACCCTCAATTAGTGAACACAACTACACCCAAAAAAAATCCACAATTTCCCCGGGGCTGTCTCATTTTTGTTTCATTTAACGAAACAACCGAATACAATTGTGAAACAGGTTGAAACTTGATTGTTATAATGTATAAGGGCTGAACTCGAACGATTATTATTACATACCTGCTGGGAGTCGTTGTCTTTATCGATGATAATGGACCAATTTCGATGGAATTCGAATCAATTATAGTTTAGTCATTATTTTTAATACAGTTTTCTTCTTGTAAATTTTGCTTGAAAAATTAGGTCATCTCGTTAAATGATTGATGATTACGACGAAATCGACGACCTCCCAAGTTGCTGTTGCAACTTCATTTTTACGTTGATTTCGCCGATTTAATCACCAAAAACAACAACACGAGTGTGTCAATATCAACATTAATCGAATACTTGACGGATAAGATGCAGTAAATGCCGTTACAAATGTCTCAAAAATTAATAATGTAGATAAAGCGATCGTTTTAATTCAAGTCGTTGACCAGTTTGGTTAGTGTTTACCGTTTTTTGTGATACGCTAAAATCGAGAATCAGAGTGCAATATATTTCATAAGCAATTAAATCTTAATGGTTTATTGCCTATGGTTGTTCTTAATAAAGCGATTTTATGTTGTTTCGAAACCTATATAATTCTTAAAATGAAAAGGAGATACCTTAAAAGTGAGACTTGTTGATTATAATCAGAGCCAGGCCATATGGTCGATTTATAATACAGAAGAATCAAGCAATAAAGTGAAATTTTATTCCAATTTAATTTAAAATTGTGGCGCCTGTTTTTTACAAATACACACCAATATTAAAATAAAATAAAAATAATAAATTACCGTTTATAGTAAAAGGCGAATATAAAGTAAAAGTAGTCCAGTTTCACCGGAGAATAGAGATAATACTAAAACGACCACGCCTTACTAAACTATTAACATTCTCCACTATCAAGTTGTTGCAATATATTTTAAATTGTGTTAATTAGGTGATTAATTAATTGAGAAATCTCTTCAACAAAAAAGATGTGTCGCCCATTGAGTTGTTTATTAATTTTTTGCCCCTGCTACGCTTCTAATTCAATCATCTTGAAAAGAATGAAGATCCACACCTGAGGTCTCCAATTACAATAAATTTTCTTTGAGATATCAAATAACCAGCCGCGATAATGATGGGGGTGAAATCATGTGTACAAAACAGGCACATCTTGAAGATGTTGCTCTCGTACTACCCGCAATAAAGCTGAAGCATTAAATTGCACAAAATCGGTATCGATTTAAACGACAGACTGTCCATAAACAAATTGAATATATTTAAGAGGAAAAGTGGAACGCGATCCATAACTGGATCTTGTTATGAGTTATGTTTTCGTTCCGTTTAAATACGATAAACAAACCGTTTCGAAATGTTGCCACATATTTGACTTTAAAATGTATGCAAAACAATATTTTTCTATTGATATAAATAGAATAAACTCAGTTATTTGTATTAATCGCAGTTTAACTGTTATTCAAATTCATATCTTATTGTCTGTGCTTATTTATTTATTGAGGAATTCTTATTATTCTCCAGTGGTTTGAGTTCAACATCAACGGGAAGAGGCGTGACACCGGTATACCTGCGCTGTTCAGCCGGCAGGATAACATGGTTGTACCCTAGGGGTGCGTTACGTATACTGCTACGCCTCCCTAACCAAGATCGGGACTTTAGGGCGTGCATCAAACTCCATCCAGATAGGAATCACAAACACAAACAACCACCACAACCACCGGCTGCACGTTTATTTCTTGAAGGACCTCGATCTTTATTACCACTTTATTCGAATAATGACGGTGGGAGCAAGAGCATCAGGTTAGATAAATAATCAGTTATAATTGATGATTGCTTTTACTGATTTGTATGGTTTAATTATAGATGTTTCAATAGTAAAAACGGTCAAATCGCTATTTATGTAGAAGCAACGGATGTTGATACAGTGATGAAGAGAACGACTGAGATCGAATATGATCTACAAGCGTTACCGAAAGGAGTGCGCACCTATGACCCCAACGAAGGTAAGGTTTTTGCACATCAATTACCATCACTCATTAAAGTCATTAGCATACAATCGGCATGACTCTTCAATTAATAGTTTGCATTAAGCAGTATTGTTATTTTCAGAATGCCGACCGTGCACTGGTGACGAATTGGCACACGCCTTCTGCACAAGTGATCTGGGTGAGTTTCAACTTTTATCAACATACAGGACTGTCGGGGTCGATACTCCTAGTAGTTGATGAGCGCTTCGATACTCCCAGTAGTTGATGAACGATTCGATAAAAGAGTCCTTAGAGAACATTCTATCAAAATTAGAACGTCGTAGCTCTTTTGGAAGTCGGTCAAAAATGATCGGTTTGGACAAAACGAGCTGACACGCAAACGATTAATTAATGACTCGAAGACCTTCCCAACAGTGATTATTTTCGTATTTCTCCATTGTATTTTAGAAAAGACGCGAAAAATTCCCACCTGTTCTAAGATAAATTGAAGAAAAACGAAAAAATCAATGTTCGAAGGATCCTCGACATTTTGAGTACGTCTCCAGTTTCTAAAAATCGCGACATCTTCAGGGACTATCGTTTTTTTAACCAACTTCCAAATGAGCTATGAGGTTCTATTTTTTTTCAAAATGTTCTCCAAGGACTGAATCCCCTATACATCCTTCAAATAGTATTCGAATCGCTCGTCAACTAATATAAGTTTGATAAAAATCGGCCACGTTGTAAAAAAATTCAGTAATCGATCTTTTGGGTGCCATCCAGTTAAGGGGATGCTGGAGTCCGGTCTCTATTCAATGTCCGAAAAAGTTACTATTTTTCATTTCTTGATTGTTTTGTGGGATATGCAAACGCTGTAACCAGCGTTGAATTGGGCGTTTTACTGTGCATTTGAAAGAGTTTTCCATTTTGGAAAATTTTCACTAAATTACAAAGTGCAGAAGAAAATGTCGGAGCAAAATTTAAATTACACAGTTTCTACAATCTTAAAGATGAAAATAAAGATTGAAAGCTTGTTTAAGGGCGGAGGGCAGATGGTTTCCGAAAAATACAATTTTGGAAAATCAAAAAAGTTATTGGAAAAAATTTCTAACTTTTTCAATTTTCCAAAATTGGATATTTTGGAAACCATCTGCCCTCCGCCCATTAATAAGCTGTCAAACAAGCTGTTGTACGATTTTTTATTTTTAAAATTGTGGAAACTGCGTGATTTAAAAAAAATTCCAACATTTTCCTCTGCACTTTTGAATTTAATAAAAATTTTCCAAAATGCAAAAATTCGTTGGATGTACCGTGAAACGCCCAATTTAACGCTTGTATATCTCAAAAAGCAAGCCGGAAATCGGTGATTAAAAATTGGCACTGTTTCGGTAATCGAATAGAGGCCGGACTCCAGCTTAGCCTTAAGGCTATCCTGTTATGGTTAATTTATTCGCGTTGTTATAGATCGTAAAAAAAGAAAAACTCACAGATGTATTTACTGGCAAGAGTCGAGATTAATTTCAAACATAATCGGAAACTGAATTTAATGAACATCGACTTATATGTCGTACACCTACAAGAACCTATCTCAAACAATTGCACTCAATAAATATTGAATTAATATAGACGGCCACCACCTACATACGGTTTCACAAAATGCAAAAACTACATTTCCACCTACCTATGTTTTCGGAAGGATATTTTTTCAAAATCAATTCCAATATTTAAAGTACCATAAAATTTACCGTAACTCTATAAAACTATTTACTTTCCCAATAGTTTATAATATTTCTTGGAATGTTATCATCATGTCCACACAATTCTCTCGTAATATTTAAATTTTGATACCGATTCCACTTTATATTAACTAAACAAACAGATAAACTCTCAAATATATTCCACATAAAAACTAAACAAACATTCACAACAACTTGACTGACCTGTTACGATTTCTCCGTTTCAGTGACAAGAGGCATAATCCACGGTGTGGAAAATCACGATGATCTCGAAATATCACAGATGTCAATAAAAATAACGAAACTAATCCGGCATACGATCATCGATGATTTCGATAATACAATTGACGGATCATCATCATCATCACCGATGCAAGATCATTTGAATGAAGTCAAATTGCATGTCGCCCAACATTGTGGTGTCAGTCACGGTTTGGGCGAATTTGTGTTCATGGCACGACGCAAATTGGGCGATTTAACATTACAATGCGCCCCAAGATTAGAAGATTGGGCCGCTTTGGTTAATAAATTATCGGAAGAGGGCCGAGCACATTGTGTGTTGAGAAGTTAGCGGTGGCGTGGTACTACTTGCCGATAAAGTGCTTCTGTGATTTTTTTTTTGTTGTAAATAATGTTAGTAGAAACTGTGGTGCTTAAATTTTTCATATTTAAAAATAATTTCGGGAAATTATAGTGCAATATATAAATCAAATTAAAGCAATAACTCACTATTTTGAGATCCTGGAATTGAATTTATTCTGTATATAGATCATTGATACTACTCCATATTGGAGGTTTTTGTATTTGTTAGAATGTAATTGTTTCACTCCCCATGATTTTGCTGTAATTTAATAAGTTTCTTAGATTTTAATAACAGAAGCTGCTGTTGAATTCCTGGTGCCAAACTAGACGACAGTTTATACTTTTATTTCTATTATATTATTATTATTATCATTAAAAGTGTACTTTATGAATATATTTTATCAATTTGTACAAAGTTTTTATCTTAATGTAAATAAAAAAAGTATATATGAAAGTATTGTTTGGATCTCATATCAGGTTTGATTCTATTGCAATCAATAAAATGAAATCTTATTGTTCCTATCGATAGACATTTCAAAATAAGATTTCATCTTATTTTACTTTTAACTTTGTTTTATATTATTAGATAAATCTAGTTTAAGTGTGTTGCTTAAGCGTTTATAGAGAATAATGCCATAAATCGATTTAGAATTGTCGACAATATTACTGTGATATGTATAATGATTTTATCGAATTGTATTTGCAAAAAAAATAAACCAACATATATGAATTTTAATTTATTACTGCGTTTCTCCTATGAACCACTTTCCAACTTTAATGGTATAGAACCGAAAAAATATCCCACTTAAATCTATCATATGGTAATTGTTTTGATTACGTGCACATAAACAGCAAATAGCTTCCTTATAATACCGGGTGAGTCACCTAAAACGCAAAGTTTTTATGGCAATTCCAATTATTTGGCGAGCGTTCGTATAATATTTCAAGGATTTGTAGGGAGGTACCTGGAGATCGTTTTAGCAGAATTAGAACCTCGTAGCTCATTTGGAAGTTGGTCAAAAAACGCTAGTTTTCGACAAGGCAGCAATTTTCAAAAACGAGCTAAGCACGTAAAACGACTAAGAACGACTCGAAAACCTTCCCGCTTTTCTCCATTGCATTCTAAAAAAAATTGCGAACAATCCCACCTGTTCCAGAATAAAATAAAGAAAAACGAAAAAATAGTGTTGGGGGGATCCTCGAGTCATTCTAAGTCGTTCTGCGTGTTTAGTTCTTTTTTAAAAATCGCAACATCATCAGAAAAGAGCGTTTTTTGAACAACTTTCAAATGAGCTATGAGGTCTTAAGTTTGCTAAAATGTTCTCTAGGGACGCTCTTATAAATCCTTGAAATATTTTACGATTCGCTGACCAAATAATGGGAGTTGCCATAGGAATTTTCCGTTTTGATGACTCACCCGGTATAGATTATTGTATAAAGTTGCAATAAAAAAATGTTATTAATTTTATTACACTCGAGTTGCCAGTCGAACAGAATCTCATCAACTTTTCTTGTTATCACTTGCCTGCTCTCAATGTACAGGTCATCACACAACAGATGTTCTTCTTGATTTTTAAAACTAGCAACAAAATCAACGGGAAAAATCTTGAAAAATTCCCGATATTTATAGTCAATCTTCCCTTGTTAACCGATAATGGTGAATGTTCGTTTGGATTGGCCTGTAGACGATGGTCCCAACAGCATTCAAAACATTTTTCATTCATATACTTTTTTCAACTTCCTCTTCCACAACATAGCTCAACTTGTTCCCTTTCTGTGTGCTCATATTATCAAACAAATGGCTCTTTCCGAATGTAGGTCCATGTGGATTGATAATAAAAGTCTGTAATGTGGGGGACTTAATGATGGGAATCATTGAAATATTAACATGTGTGTATGTGTGTGCTAATAAATATTTTTGTTTTTATTTGGCGCCACTTTTCACACGGAAAAAATCCACAATGTTCAATGGGAATAAAGGTTTTTTTTTACCGATGATGGTTTTGACAATTATCAAAGATGGATTAGAAATTAGTGAGCCTATTCTATTGACAGCTTTGATTTTATTAAAACCGGTAGCATTTTTGATAAAATAAAAATATCAAAATTATTTCAAAAT